>PVJX010000947.1:0-192919 GCA_004027295.1 Dolichotis patagonum
CTATGGAGTCTTTAGTTTCCTGATAATCTCTTTGAATCTGCTTCATGAATTCTAGGTTTTTTCTGAATTCTTCATTACATTTTTCTCTCCATTTGTGTTCCTCCATTCTTCTGTCTGTGTCTTCTTGAGAGGTGCCCAGTCCTTCTTTTATTAATCTACTTATCTCTTGTTTAATTTGAATTAATATTTCAGTTTTGGTGCCGCTTACGAGGTCCTGAAGATATCTCTTTATGTCCACTAAGGCTGTGTTTGATGTTGCATTTTTGCTGCCCTCAATCTCTTTTGTATTTACCTTTCCTGGATCAGTGTTCTCAGGGTTGGGGGCTGGGAGTTGTTTCTTATTTCTCCCTTTCATCATGTTTTTGCTTCCTTCCATACAAGTGTACAGTGTAATTCCCAGACCCTTTTCTTGTTGGTTAAGACTCCTCTGGAGGGCGCAGGCTAGGAGCTTTAGCCCTCTTCAATAGGTTGTCAGAGATTAGAGTTCACCCACGGGCAGTGTGCACTAGCTCCTCCCTTCTGGGCCAGTCAACCTTTGCAGGCCTTCACTGCATCAGTGTGCACTGATCTCAGGAAAGTAATATTGTAGCAACTCACTGGGTCCCCGCCAGGGGCGCGGCCTAGTCCAAGCACATTCCACCAATCAGCTTGGTGAAGGGAGCAACCAGCTGAAGCCACTTCCTTATGGAGTTAGGGCTCTCCTGCCCAAATCCAACATGTCATCCAGTCAGTTTCCCCTTTCCCACAGGAGGGTCTTATTCCCATCACTCACCGCCTGTTGATGCCAGTCCCTGAGAACTTCTGGGCTCCCCGACCTCCGACTTCAGCACGGCTGCGGTGGGAATTGACAGTGCCTCTGGGTGGGTCTCATGCAGGGCCGGTCCAGGCAAGCTGCACCCAGGGCTGTTCAGCTCTGCACTCCGGCAGCTCAAGCCAGTTGCTTCGGTGCGGATCGCTTGTTCAGGTCGGGCAGGAATTCAGGCGGCTCAACAGATTGTGGTGTTCACTGATCTTATCTTCACTAATAGTAGCCCCAGGACCTCATAATTGAGCAGTTTTTTGCACTTTAGTTTCTTCCTGGGTTGTGAGAGTCCATCTCTCTCTGTTTGGGTCTCTCCAGGGTGTTTTATCCTGGCATTTGAACTGTCTCTCTCAGAGAAGGTCTCTCTCCTGCTACCTACCAGTCCGCCATCTTGTGTTCAATAGGTAATTCTCAAATGAAGAGAAATAAATGGCCAAAGAATACATGAAAAACTGTTCAGCATTTCTGACCATTAGAGAAATGCAAATTAAAATAACACTAAGATTCCATCTCACTGCAGAAAGAATGGCTGTCATCAAGAAACCAGTCAGTAACAGATTGAGGTGAGACTGTTGAAAAGAACGCTTCTCTGTTGTTGGTGGAACTGTCAACTGAAAAAACTACGATGGGGATCAGTATAGAGTATTAAAAATAGAAATTCAATTTGACCAACCTTACTTTTTTGTAGGTATCTTCCCAAAAGGGATAAAGACATCATGTCACATTCATATCTATGTTTACAGCAGTGTTATTCATAACAGCTAAATCTCGGAAGCTGCCTATGTCTATCAACAGATGAATGGATAAAGAAAGTGTGGCATTTATACATGATGGAGTACTGCACTACCATGAAAAAGGATAGATCTGAATCATTTGTAGGAAAATGTATGCTCCTTAAGGTCATAATGTTAAATGAAGTGACTCAGACACACCAGCTTAAATATCACAATGTTTCTCTTGTATTAAAAGTACGTACATAAAGTATGAAATAAAATAATAAGAAAAAAGAGAAATAAAAAAGGTATTGTAATACAGCATGGAAAATGTATCTGATAGTGTAATTTAACTTAATACAATTGTCTTACATGTTTTATATGCTCTTTGGCTTATTGTCTGATTTTTAATCTGTACATATAATTGACTTAAGGTCTTATAAGATAAATAAATGAATCTGATACTAGGTAATAAAAGTAGGAGAGGGGGAAAAGAAAAGAACTGAAATGTGTTATATAAATGTACTAATTCCCTACAATGAATGTACTCATTATATACTGCAAACATGTACTAATAAAAGTGAAAAAACAAAGTCTAAACATGTTACTTCTGAAATAAAAACAGACTTACCCATAGCTAATATTTCACTAGAATATAAAAGGGCAGACTCTAATTTTTTATATAACACCAGAAAGGCTAGTACCAAACTACCCGTGTACAACATTTGTGCCTTGTCAAAAGGAAACTCCTGTAGACCAAGAAGCAAGGGTGCAGGTTCCACCTAAACAGTGAATCCTGGCTCTCAGTGGAGGTCATTTAGCTTAATCTGTCTCTAGCTCCAGTTCACAGTAAGAAGCAGAGATCAACAGAAGCTCCATAAAGTTTTTCTGTCAATCTTTAGACTTTCTTTGCACTAACAATTAAGGATGGGCAGGGTCAATAGTGTGGTAGACATAACTCATGACTGCCTGCTCATTAGAGCTTGATCCTGTTAGGAAGCCAAGTAGCACTCATTAGAGGCTGTCTATGTTTTTCTGGATTTGGGTTGTTTTAGAGATTCACTCTCTAACTCCCACTTCTTACATACTACCAAATCCTAGATGTGAAAGAGGCCTTAAGCATTTCATAACTTACGTGCTCATCAGCCTGTTACAAGAATATTTCCTACAACATTCTTGGGAGATGTAACTATGAGAGTCTCTGGGCCAGAAAGGAAGGCAGGTCTTCAGGAGCTCATGTCATAGTAACTTTACTTGGCTCCCAGACCTCTTCCACATGTGGCATGTCTGTGTTTTAAACCTTTAAACCAAAGGTATCTCCAACAGTCTTGGAAGAGAGTCAGGATCGCACAGCTAAATGAATGAACACACTAAATGTGAAAATGTCGTGAGGGAGGAAGCCAGTCACCACTGTGTAACAAACCCATAAACGCTGGACAAAGGCGCTCAATTGTCCTCTAGATAAATTAATCCTCGAGTAGGCCATCATAGGTATTTGCAGCTCCGATAATATTCTTGTAATTTGCCAGAATTACCCAAAATTGTGTGCTTATTGATGAGGATTCCATGATGAGGCAAATAGAGTTTTGGCTTCAGACCCAAAGGGTCAGTTTTGTACCTGAAACACTTGCTAGTGACTCCAAAGAAATGTAACTGTATGAATCAATAAATGCAAATGTGAAATATTAAAATATTCGTGTTGTAAAATTTTTAATTGTAATCAGAATATAGTAAAGCTCTCTGATTTGTTTATTTATTTATTTATTTATTTATCTGTTTGTTCAGGAAGGGCCAGGGATTTAGCTCAGTGGCACAAGTACTTGTCTGGCAAATACAAGGCCCTGAGTTTGATTCCAACCAAAAACAAAAACAAACCAAAAAAAAACCCTTTCTAACCCATATTTGTGCTGGGTGTTAAACTCAGGGTTTTGTACATGTTAGACAAATTCTTTACTGCTGAACTTTATCCCAGACTCCAAAAATCTCTCTTCTTATGTGAGCTTGTTGCAGTCAGGGTTTGCAAGGGAAATAATTTCATACAGGACACATAATTTATAGAATTATAATAGTCACCCAAAGAGTCAAATACAGAAGAGTGCAGAAAATCTATCCACAAACTGAAGACACAAAGAATCCAAATGAGGGCCTGGATTCTACAGTAATGTCCTGCATGAGCACAGCTGAAGACCTAGAGCCCATGACAATGATCCTCATGAGTCCAAGTGCAGTCCTAGAGCCCACAACAGTGTCTCATGCAAGTCTGTTTCATGGATCTGCCCTGGGAAGACCCAAAGGTCATTATGGAAGCTACAAAGTCTGCACCAGTGGGAAGAAGGATTTGGGTCAGTGGGGTGAGGGATCTGTACTGGAATCAGGAAGTGATGTTCAAAATAAGGACCGGAGCCTGCCCCAAAAAAGTACCACAGCCATTCTCGATGACAAGGTCCTGAGCTCCTCTGACAACGAGAATAGCCAAGTTTATGTCAGAAAAGCCAGCATGACAAGCTTCTCCAGGAGAACAACAGCACCACCACTTCTTCTTCAGGTCTCCTTTTTATGCTCTTGGCAACAATCCTCAGGTGGCCATCCACACCCAGCACCATGCTGATTCCACTCAGCTGGGTGTCACAAGTCGACCACCAGTTGTCAACCCTCCACAGAACATAAAATCTACTCAGAAAATAGAAACTGGAAGCTTATTTAACACATTTAACCTTAGATGGTAATTGTGCCACTTAAAAATTTATGTGTTAACTCCGCTCTTAAGTAAAAAAAAAAAGTTAATAACCACTGGGCATGTGCTATGTATGAGGCAATGCGAAACAGTCATTACAACATCATCTTATTCACTGCATTGATAGGTGCCATATTCAGCTAATCCTGATATCTGTTAAGCAACAGTAAGTCAATCAAGTAACTTTTGTGTTATTTTAAATTTAATGTCACATCTATAAAGTTGAAGAATAAATTTCTAACATCTAGTACAACCTTCATACCTGTGCTAAATGACGAGACTTAGAGAAAACAAGCGCTAACTTCAGTATGTAACAACAAAAACAGATCCTTCTTTCCCTGTCTAGTCAGGTATACAATTTGTTATAACTGAAACGTAGGCATTCATTATTTTCTCATAAACAAAAAGTCAATGAAAAAGACTGCAAATAATTGTTAAGAAGGTTACAGGGAGGGTGAGGATGGCCATCCCATTCTTCACAGGAGATCAAGAGGACTGAAATCTTCCCAAATTATGGAGGAGAGGAGGCTCAAATAAACTATAATGTTTACCAGAATAGTTAAAACACTGGATGTCTCCTGAACGGATGTCATCTACTGTTAAATCTCTCTCCTATCTCTCATGT
Source organism: Dolichotis patagonum (assembly GCA_004027295.1). NCBI lineage: Eukaryota > Metazoa > Chordata > Mammalia > Rodentia > Caviidae > Dolichotis > Dolichotis patagonum. The sequence goes on from PVJX010000947.1 coordinate 4,875, forward strand.
TCTAGCCTGTCTCTCTCAGTAGTGGAACCAATTTTATTCTTCTAGTTGGGAGGGGTGTATGTTTTTGTCTATCCCAATCTCTTTGCTTATTTGCTTTGAGACAGTCTCCCTATTGTGCCCAAACTGATCTCAAACTTGGGCTCCAATGATATTCATCCCTTAACAATATCCAGTCTTTGACTGGACAGTTTTATATTTTCCCTTAAGAATGTCTTGCCTTGGGCTGGGGATATAGCTCAGTGGACAAGGATATAACTTGGCATAAGCACCTGCCTGCCAAGTGCAAGGTCATGAGTTCAATTTCCAGTACAGAAGAAGAAGCAGGAAGGGGGGGGGGAGGAGGAGGAGAAGAAGGAGGAGGAGGAGGAGGAGGAGGAGAAGAAGAAGAAGAAGAAGAAGAAGAAGAAGAAGAAGAAGAAGAAGAGCATTCCTAGCATTCATTTCATTTCAGTAATTAATCTACTTAATTACTCCTCCTTTGACTATTATTGATTTCCAAATCAGGACAGGGTTTATCACTTTTTCATTTGTTTATTCCTCCAGTGCTTTTGGGGAGTTGAGGCTGACGGGGAAAAGGAAAAGGGTAGTATATTCTTGCTTCCGCAAACTTAGAGACAGCCTCTAAACCAAATGCTTCAAAAGGGAAGACACGAATGTTGACGCATTGCTAACTAAAAATGCTTGCGCTTGTGCTGCTTATGAAATCAAGGAGCAAAAATTGTACTGGCTCGTCTGAACCACTACCAAGTGCTATATGGGTTCAAATACATGATTTTTGTTATTTGGTCCTCACTATAAAGTTCTTTAGCACTAAACCCAATGAGTCTCGCTAGAAGAGTTAAACTTAATTGTCAGTTGCCTTTGGAATCAGCTAGGGGATTAATAAAGCACACCTATGGGTGTGTCTGGGTGGGCCACAGAGGTCTGGCCATGGACGCCATATTGGCTCCCTGACCCTTCCTGTCTAGGTCCCCTGCTCTGCCTTCTGGCTGCTCTGTTAATGAAGGCAGCTTTGCTATGGGATGCCTGCTGCCACATGTGCGGGCCCGAGGCCAGCTGACCATGGGCTGGATCCTCTGAAACTGTGCACCAAATAAAAACTCTCCTCCTTTGAGCTGTAAGCATGGGGTACTTCGTGCCAGCAACAGAAGGCTCATGAATACATTCACTCTGACCACACTCTCCTGAGACCTCACATATCCTTAATTCTCAAAGAAGTTAAGTTTATCACTCTTACTGTCTCCAAAGACCTCTCAGAGGGAATTCTGATTATGCACCTTACGGGCTACATTCAAGCAGTCATTGCAGAAAAAAATAGCTCTCACTCTTGAAAACTGAAAGCATTAACTGTAATTGAACATATATTATTCATTAAGTTTGAAGAAAATGCCTCTTACTAAAATTGTATCTCAACTCCCCTGTGCAAAAATAATAATCTCATTATTTTCTTTCTAAGAAGCTATGAGCTTATTTGAAACTAAGGTGAAAAAGCAAACCCTTCTAATTTTTATTTAGTTTTCTGCTGAATTAAAGTTGAAGAGATACCATGCAGCTACATAACAAAAGCCTTCCTCCCATTGTTTGCCCCTTCTAAGAAACTTTTAAGTAGGCATGGGAACTGCTCTGTCTCCTTCAAATAAACTCACTTAGCAATGTAAATGGGAGACAGGGATAACAGGAAATAAAACCTAAGGAATTGAAATATTTTACTAGAAATATTCATGTAACCAGGCATGGTGGCACACACTGTAATCTCAGCACTCTGGAGGCTGAGGTAGGAAGATCATTAGTTCCAGACCAGCGCAGCCTACTTAGTAAATTCATGACCAGCCTGAACTAGAGTGAGACCTTGTCTCAAAAAAAAATTCATGTTACATCTTAGCTAATATTACTGGAACTGTTGGCAAATTAAGAACAAAAACCAAATGAAAACTTTCTTAAGGCTCCCTCTCACTTATTAGTTAAATGATTTCCTAACTAAGCAACTTAATTATTTCCATCTTAAATGCAGAACTCAGGTTCTAGTTCAGCAAAATTACAAATTTTATGGACTTCTAGAATTCTTTGAATAAAGCAGAATTACAAAAGTTAATTACATCTGTGTGTGTCAAGGGTGTATTTCGTGGCCTTCAGCATTTAACAATTAAGTCCATTGGTTTTACTCTTAAACAACTGAAAAAACAGTCTGAGTTCTTTTGCTTTATTCCGATTTCAGAAATCCTCTACTCCTCTACTTACGTGTTTCTACAGAGAATATATGTCACAGGTTTAACTTGACTTTCTTAGTCAACTCTTTCTAAAGTGCAGAGTCTTCTTTTAATCATTTATAATTTACAATTTGCTGCTTCTCTGGTACAGGTAACCACGATGATTCACTCAATTTAGACCTGAATGCCATTCCTAAGGAGCAGTGGATCAAGCCACAGTGTCTTGACACCTTGGTACTGAGAATCTCTGGTGGTATTTTCTGTTCTCATCATCAAGAAACCCTTGGTTGGAATCCTTCCCCCTTGCCAATGAGAGTTGTATAATCAGAAACTCATACACAGTGCAGCACTCTCCTTTGTCCATCTGGCCACCTCCCCTTGAGGATGCCTTTCTCGTTGGTAAGCATTCTCAGTCAGGGCCAGACAGCGTTACCCTGTTCTCCCGTCATATGGTAATCTAAATTTGTTTCATGCCCTCCTAGGCATCTCTATTAAATGATAAACCAGATGCTTAACTGGATGCTCAATTCTAAATTTTGAAGCAAACACAACTTTTAAGAGATTTTAACTGATTAAAGACAGTCTTACCTTTGAAGCACAAGTAGAAAACAAACCTGGAAAGTTTGTTACATCTTGGGACTGGGGATTTAGCTCAGCAGCATAAGTGCCTGCCTTGCAAGTGTGTGGTCGTGAGTTTAATCCCCGGTACTGATTTAAAAAAAAAAAAACAGTTTGTTACATCTTAAACATCATCTGTGGGTATCAGACTTTAACTTTCATTAAGTCTAAATTCGTATATCCTCACATCAGTGTCACTGAAGCATACTATGAAGTTATCTTTCCAAATGCTTACTAATTTAGACATTCAAGAAAAGTGAAATTCGTTTTTCAGTATTAAAGGAACTGTATGATATGACAATGTATATTTTTAATGTAATTCATGAAAATCATTTAGGGCCACAACTTTTTTCTCTTGATCTTTCTTATGTGCTTTTTTTCCTTAAATGCTTATAAAATTAATACATCAGTACAGGGAAATGTTGAACTGTACTCCAATATTTTTGATTTGACATTGACCATTTTTGATCATGTCTACTTCCCCTTAAAGTATTATCCAACGCTAACCTTTCTTATTGAATGGGGTTAGTGGTTACTATAGCATTCTGTTTTCTCCATGGTGGACCATAGCAAAAAGGGAAATCGCACAATAAACTTTTTATAAATATGAAAGATATTTTTCCAGTTCACTTCAACAGAGATTCCTAAGCATAACTCCATATACTACATCACCCACAAAATAGCTATGGGTGAGGATCTGACCACGATGATGTGAGTTTTTATAAGCTTCATTCACATTTGGTGCTTAAAACAATAGTTTACTAAAAAAGAGAAAACTTTTCTAATGCAAATTCAAGATTCTGTTGAAAAAAATAAAGACCCAAATAATGAGAAATACACTTATGTTCCCAGATCAGAAATCCTGATGTTAAGGTGATATACTTCTCAAATCAATCTATACATTGAACATGTAGGCCAAGGTAACAATGCCTATCGAGATTCCAAACACCTTTTTCACAAAAGTTGACAAGCTAATTGTAAAAGTTATATGAAATGCCAGGAATCAAAGGTAGCTAAAGCAGTAGTACATTACAAGATCAAAATTGGAAAGTCTTCAACTTTTGTACTTGGGAAGACTGTGTTTTCGGACTCTTGCAAAGAATGGTCATTAGAAATGTCATAGTACCACAGTTCAGAAGAAAGGAACAGAGCTAGGCAGTTAAGAAAATGCTTCTTTGTGAAACAGGGGTACAGGTTTCCAGAGATGTAGAAAGTGTTGAACATCTCATAGGAGAGTGCATAAGTAACATGAGTTTAATTATAAGGCAGGTGACGTTAGAGCACCAAGAAGATTTCTTGGACTTTATAGAATTAAAGGAAGTATGTCAGGAGGCTTGGTCAAAAAACAAAATTATTGAAGTGTTGTAAATGAAAAATAAAAGAAATCCTCACAAATAAATAAGAAAACACCAAAGAAATTAAGATATAAAAAAGAGCAGAAAAAAATACGTAGAGGTCCATCTGGGAAATACAATCTGCATGTAATAGAATACTTGAAGCAGAGAACAAAGCAAATAAAACCAAAACAGTAATTAAGGAATAATCTGAAGAAAACTTTCCAGAGTTGGAGAACAAAGTAGGCCTGAAAATGACAAAGATCCACAGGGTAGCTTTACAATTTAATGAAAAGAAAGCAACACCTAGACATTCCTGATGGCTTTATAAATTTCAAGAATAAAGAAAAAATTTTGCAAGTATCCACAGACCAAGAAAGCAGGCTACCTCTAAAGGACAAAAGTCAGACTGACCTCAGATTTTTCCCTTGCAATTGTAAATGAAAGAAGACAAAAGACCAACATCTATAGATTTTTAAAGGTAAATACTTTCAGCCAAGAGTTACACATCTCTCATTAGTATTTCTGTATGAAAGTCACTAGAAGACATTCTCAAGGACCAAGGGGTTAAGTATGACAACCAACAACCTTCTTGGAACACTTGTTAATGATTTACTGCAGTCAACAGAAGATTTAAAAGAGTTGGGAGATAACTGTATGAAAGGGTTGATGGAAATCATTAAAACTAGTTAAGAAGCATAAAGTCTAAAACTGTTATATTTAGAGTAATAAACATAAATGCAAAACAAATTTAAAATTTTCAGTTTATGTATCTTTAAACTACCCAAAGTACATGCCAAATTTTCAGTATATTAGGCAAGTAAATGCTGTTTCTGTTTTGTTTTTGCCATGTAATGATATAAAGATGTGTGTTGTTAAGCTAAATGTATGTGGATAAAGTGTTTTGTCACTGTGGACAGGACAAGTAAGACATTCTAAACGCTAATCTGACAAAAATTGGAAAATGCTTTGGTTTTATTTCCTTGGTCTATATTAACGTATAAACCAGGTTTATAATGTTAATACTGATAATGTATGGAGGAAATTTCCAAAGCACTGGTTGGAGAGTGGTGTGTATGTTTGAAATACTGAATTAGGAAAACTGCTAAATACTGCATCAGATGGTGGTTCTTATATGTCAATTGTTCACTGAGATGTGGAAAAAATAGAACATAAACATTCCAAAGTTCTGGAATTGATAAGAATGAAAAACAAGAAAAAAGGCTCAAAATAAAAATAAGAAAGGAAGTGTTAAAATTTGAATAACAGATGTTAACAGCCAGGCATGATAGCCTGTACCTGTAATCCCAGCATTCAGGAAGCTGAGGCAGGAGGATTGCCATGAGGTCAAGGCCAGCCTGAATCATATAGTGAAACCCTGCCTCAAAAAAAAAGATGTTAATAGAGATAGTGTTGAATTATAAAGTGTTTAAATTCCCAATTAATAAGATTCAGATTGAATAAAAAATCAATTTTTACCAAGATATTCACATTTTTATAAAAGAAAATCTAAAGGTATTTAAAGGTAATACAAACTTCTTAGGTCATAAGAATGGAGAGTAATTTTTATTAGGTAGAAACAAGGTTATTACAAAATACTGTGCACTGAAGAGTTATGTGGCATTCACGTGTAAGATTTTTGTTCTTACATCTTAATATGAGTGGTAGTTTTACTGTTTTAAACTGAATATATACATATATGTTAAAACATTTAAAATTAGTGCACTTTATATACTTAAAATTTATTGAGTAATCTATCAATTAAAGAGGATATATGTTGCCGAAAAAGAGATCAAAATTAACATTTCATAATTTCAAAGCATATTGTAATAAAGCCATATTAATTAAAACACTATGGTACTGGCATAAAGCTAACTTTCTCCATCAGTACAATGGAAGTGAGAATCCAGGAATAATCCTTTATGTTCACAGTGATTTGATTTGGTAAAAGTACTAAGACAGTTCACTGAGGATAGCATAGTCTTTCCAATAAATAGTTCTGGGACAATTTGCAAAAAGAATGTATTTGGGTACCAATCTTACACCTTGCACAAATTAACCTATAATGGAGAACATACCTACATGTAAGAGCTGAAACTCCTAGAAGAAAACATAGAAGTAAATTTGCAGCCTTAGATTAGACAATGATTTCCTTACATACAATATTAAATCTGTAAGAAACCAAAGGAAAAAAAAGAGCTAAGTTAACCTGTATCACAACTTGTATGCATAGAAGGGTACCATCAGGTAGTGAACAAATATCCCATAAGTTGAGAGAAAATCTTTACACATTTTATATCTGACAATTAGTTGATATCCAGAATATACAAAAAATTCTTACTACTCCATAGTAAAAAGACAAGTAATTTTATTTGAAAATGGGTAAATAGGAGCAGCTGTGAGTGTGGCAGGCTTCAGGGGCCTGCAGGAGAGAGACCTTGGTGTCTCAGGACCTGTGCCATGTTGCAACCTGGGGCACTGGGAGAACAAGGAACTCCCCTCTCTGGTGAGCAGCTGTGAGACTGCTGGCGCATGGGCTGAGAATCAAACATCTCATGTCATCCTGTCCCCCATCCTGTCCCCCACCCTCCCCCACTTAGCAAGTGGGAGCCAGTGAACTGGACATCTTGTGAAAGATTGGCTATGCTGTTTTGTATGAAATTTCTGTATACAAAGATATGGACAAACATTTAGAAGAAAACAAGAGACAATATGATAGATAGTGAAGATCTCTGGTTGTCTAGCTTTGAGATTCATTCTTTCTTATGTCCCATTTTGTTCTGTTTTTTTGTGATTAATTTTACCAACCCTTTAAAATTTAAAAAAAAAAGTGTCTGTAAAAAAAAGAAAATGGGTAAATAATAAATAAATAAATAAATAAATAAAACAAAATGGGAAAATAATTCAAAGAGACATTTCTCTAAAGATGTACAAAGTTCTATCAGGCAAAAATAAAGGTATTACAAGTTAGTTCACATTTAAGACTTTATCTGGCAATAACCACATAAAAGATTGTACAGTGTCATTATTCATTAGAGAAATGAAAATCAAAATAAATTAGATACCATTTCACACTCATCAGAATGACAAAAATCACAAAGATTAACAATCATTAGCCAAGATGTGAAGAAATTAGAATTTTACTTTAAGTAAAATGAAAAATAATGAAACCATCTTGATAATAGTTGACAGTAGCTCAAAATGTTAAACAGATTTATCACAAGACTCAGCATGCTATTCCTGAGAGAAATGAAAATACATATTGTCATAAAAACTCATACATGAATGTTCATACCAGTGTCATGCTTAATAATCAGCTGAAACATCCAAATGCCTGTCATCTGATGATATGAACAAAATATAGTATAACCACACAATAGTACATTATTCTTCTAAGAAGAAACGTACTGGTACACACTACAACATGAGTAAATCTTGAGAATGATTTACTAAATAAAAGAAATCGTTCACAGAAGACATGTCATGTGACTTCATTCATGCAAAATGTCCAAAATAGACAAATATTTACAGACAAAATATAGCTGACTGGTTGTCTAGGGTTGGGAGCTGTGTGGAAGAATAGCAAGTGACTCCTAGTAAGACTAGGGTTTCTTTAGGGAGACATAATACTGTTCTGGAGTTATGATTACATAACTCTGAACTTGCTAAAAGCCACTGAACTGTATCATTCAAATAAGTGGACTGATGTGTTAATGATGGGTGAATAGTACTACTTTTGAAAAGTATAATAAAAAAAGAATATGGCATTTGTTAACAAAACAAAAATATGGAAATTCATAGACTTTTGGTTGCTACTGGTGGTGAGAGTTTGTTTCAATTTGCACAGGTGATGGCATGTTGTGACCTGTCTGCTTTTGAAACATCTGATCCTGCTGGGAAGATTCTTAAATAATATTTATGTGTCTTGTGAGATACTTCTCCAAATTCCCTGCTGTGCGTCACTAGGCTATTACATGAATTTAACAAGAAGGTCATTGTTCAGATATTGAAACCTGAGATACAACTACTTAAGAAGGACCATGGCTTTATTTTAAGTTGTCACTGTGTTTTCATGAGGTTCTTTTTCTGTTTAGTCTTGACATCTGAATTGTCTTCTTGTCTCATTTTCTTATTTTCACTCTGTGTTTGCTCTTGTATCCCTAATGGCAATTCTGACCTGGAAGTTTATTTGACAGGAATTAAAATAATGCCAAACTCTCTGCAGAAAAATAATGTCATGACACAAGGACCTATGAATTTTCATTGTGTCATTGTAAGCTGTCCTTACAGTTAGTCTCAAACCAACTACTCAAGAATAAGGAAGTAATGGCGAAGTCAGTCGCTAAAATGAAAACTTTTAAAGAAACAATAAGTCGAGCGTTTCCTGAGATCTGCGCCATGTTGGAACTTAGGGCGCTGAGCCAACCAGTAACCAGCCTCCTGCCCTGGTAAGTGACTGTGGTCTGGCAAGCCGCGGCCACCCCAGGGCGGGGAAACAAGAAGTAACAGCGTTTCCTGAGGTCCACGCCATGTTGGAACTTACAGTGCTGAGCCAACCAGTAACCAGCCTGCTGCCTACCGGGGCGTGGGCTTAGAATCAAACATACCATACCCCCACACACACACACTAACAATCAGGATCCAGGGATCTGGGTATCTCTTGGGAGGTGACGCTATGTGGTATAGCAAACAGGGGGAGTTTCCTTCTACTATCTCTGAAGGCAGATATTTTTATTGCCGTTTTGCTTTGTCCCGATTAATGGTGTTGCTCTATTCAATATTCTGTTTTGATGTGTTCTATAATGTTGTGTATTTCTTTTGATTTTGTGGTACCTAATAGAAGAACAACTATTTTGAAGATAATGAGATATACAATGGTGTCTATTATTGTAGTCCTGGTGACTTGCTGTGATGTTCTGTGCCAATTTCACTATACTGTCTCAATTGGCTTTATTCCATCCTGTTTTGTTGTATATTACTACCTCCAAGTTAATGCAAATTAAATAAAAATAAAACAATAGAACATGAGAAAACAAGGTAACAAAATACCTCCAAAAACTCCCAACTCCATCAAAGCTGATCCATGTGACATAGATGACAAGAAACTCAAAAACAAAACAACAGAATTATATAAGGTGATTAAAAAGGAAATAACAGCAAAACAGATCAATAAGGTACTGAGCAAGCTGAAACATGATATAACTAAACAGATAATGGACTTAAAAAGCAAAAGGAGGAAAAGAAAATGCGCTAAAGGATATAACTGCATGTATGTTGAAGTATGTGGGGTTGATAACCATATTACCAAGTTTTTGTTGGATCGTTGAACAGAACTGTTTACAGCCTCACTGTATGCCTTAATTTTGTAGCATGAACAACTATTTCTAAGAAGACAATATGTAATTTATCAAGTAGTGATTTCTTAATGTTTTTTTTGAAATTCTGTATTATTTCTACCCTTTTTTCTGTTTTGCTTTTTTTCTCTTTAAATAAAATTAAAGAAAAAAGAAAAGAAACAATAAGTCTCTTAGTAAAGAACAGGCAGAGTGAGTCCGCTATAGGCACAGACCTGGTTACATGCTATACTCCAAAGTAAAACTGTTGAGTATGCAAAAGTTTGATCACTTTAAACTCCGTGGGTAGCTCAGATATTAAGAATTCTATCATTATCATTAAGCTCTGTTTCTGTCTCTGTCTCTGTCTCTGTCTCTGTATCTCTCTCTCTCTGTCTCTCTCTCTCTCTCTCAGTGAAGTCTTTTTCAAGCTAATTTCTACTTTCAAGACACAGATACGTATTTCTTATTGACTACTGTTTTTAATAAGTCTATTAGAGAGATGAAAAAAGTAGTGTTGCATCTCCTAACATATCATACTGAGTTAAGGATATTTTATTTTGGCCTGGAATATAGGGGTCCCAGTCTGCCCTGGGCAGGGGAAGGATTCTTGAGGGTGAGGTCTCAAGGTTGTATATAAGACATCAGCAACAATAGCAGAGTGCAAGAGCAAAAGAGCACAAGAGCAACAGCCAGGATGTTTGCATCTTTATTGTATCATTCTTATACAGCTCGTTATCTCATATTTACATTCTTACATAGTGTGGTAGCCTGGGCATGCCTGTTTACCTGTGCTGAGTCACGATCACATGACTATATCCCTCTATGCACCTGTGCTAGGCAAGTGGGGTGATGCCCTCAGGCGTCCTGAGATGTCCCTGAGCTTCGAAGCAGTCTGTGTGGCATAAGCAATGAGTTTCCCTAAAAAAATTCATTCATAGGAATCCCAACAAAGTCATAGTTACATATCATAAAAAGGGAGGAAGGGAAGCAGAAAAGGAGGGGGAAGGAGGTAAAGGAAGAAGGAATGGACAGAGGAGAAGGTAGTCATATTCTCAAAAGAGTAGTTAACAGTGTAGGCTGCAAGTCAGGCACGGGGCCCATGCCTGGATTCCACATTCATGGGAACATCAGGCACTCTTCTATGTGTCTTGTGTATATTATTAAAATAATTCAATATATTTGTATCCTTCAATGGTAGAGGAGAACATAGAAGTTTTAGGGAGATAAATTTTCACAACTAATTCTGAGTAATCTGGCTCTATCATTGTATTTACCAGTACATCACAGCCACCTCCTCTGAGAAAAATATCAGGGAAAAGGATACAGGAGCAGTCACAGAAAAATTGTTTAGGAGCTGTAAGCAGCAGAGAAAAGAGTCCCTCTGAGAGTCACCATTCAGATGCTGGAATTAAGCATTGTGAGGAAGACAAGAAGGAAGGAAGTGAGGCCCCTGGACCCAGAAAGAATCTCAAGTGAAAATTGAAGCCCACAGAGAGGGTAAAAAGAAAAACTTCAAGGAAGATGAGGGTGATAGCTGAGGGTGCCTTCGCCAAGTGATGGGACTCACAGCATGAGAGGAGCTGTTTGAATCTGCCAGTGCACGAGCATGGTGACAGTGAAGGCTGGTGACCCTAGAGGCCTCTGAAGAGAGACATAGCAGTGGAGGGGAGTGGCAGACATAGAGGACTGAACTGGCTGGTGGTGAGTGCAGAGGAGTTAGTCTCCTGTGGGGAGAAAGTGACTAGCTGGGAGCCACTTTGGAGACTGACCAGATAAGCCCAGGACCCAGAACTGCTGCCAGCTTCTTCCAGAAGCTCCCAGCTGGGCGCAGACCCATGGAAAATTGCTTGGACTGCAACAAGCCCAAAGAGTCTGGTCTCAGGGCAGGGCTGCTGAGATTACCTGCTACTCCACCACAAAGCAACTGCTGGCTGGCTGGGATAAACTGAAACAATTTGGGACTCTGTCTCCACAGGCTGTCTACTAGTGAAGCCAGAGAGAATCCTGGAAGTGGACTGTTTGCTTTTGTTTTTCTCTCTCTTTTTTCTCTTTCTCTTTCATTGTTTTTATGAGTGTGAAAGTGGTTCCTGACCTCTTTGTGGGTGTGGGTCTGTTCTGTTTTTCCTTTTATCTCTTCCATCTCTCTGCTCCTTCAGTCTTCTGCACCAGTTTCCCCAAATTGGTGTGACGCCCCTTTGTCCTCCAATCTTACTTCTAATCTCTCTCTTCTTCCACTTCTCTATTTTCCCCTTAAGGCATTTTAAATTTTAACCCTGAGGGCAAAATTGACAAATTATGGACTTATATGTGAATATAATTATCTGGTTTGTTTTACATTTTGTTATATAATCATAAATCTAGTCCATACGGTCAAAAGTTGCAAAGTAAGGGTTAGCTCAGTTTGTTGTTTTCTAGACTGTGTTTGAGGCTATTGTTATCACTATAGCCAAAGGTGACATAATGTTCTAAACAGCTGTTGGTTCTAGTATTCCATGACTGAGATTAAGTAATACGGATCACAGAAAATATGGTGGCAGAGTGCCAAAGAACCAGGGATTAGACCAAACAAGCAACAACTTCTCAACTCCAACAAACTGAAGAGGTAAGATATTCCAACAGACTCAGAACCCAAAAACCAGCTACATCTGCAAGATACCTCAGAAAAGTAATCAGCACCTAAGTGTCCTAAACACTACCAATAAAGAAACCCACCACAGACAATTTACAAGGATCACTCCAGGAATTAAACTAAAGAAAGAGAGAAAATAAAATGAGAAGCCACTTAAGCAAAATGCATCCCCAGTCATCTAGTTCACCAAAGGCAAATCCAGGGGTCAATGAGGTAGGAAAATCTGAAAGCCCCCCACTGGGTCTCTCTGAAATGGTAACAACAAAGTAATTGAATGAGGCTCTGGAAAAAATGAAATCAGAAATAATCTGTCAGGTAACTACAGGGATTACCAAAATATACATCATGCTTAGTGATGTTAGAGCAGAAACAAACAAAAAAACACACACTTAAGAAAGTTGTGGAAGATCAACAGAGGAAAGAAATGGAATCCATAAAGCAGATTCAAGCTATTGCCAAGGAGAATAAAAACTCCATTGAAAGTATTCAAAGCAGATTAGGCCATTGTGAGGATAAGATCTCAGATACTGAAGACAGGCTTACAGTTAGTGACCAGGAAAAGAAAGATTTCTCAAAAATAGAGGTACCAAGAGAAATTAATCCAGCAGCTGCTAGATGAGACAAAGAATACCTTAAGATTAATTGGAGTCAGTGAGATACCACAAATGACATAAAAAATGTTCACAGCTATCATGACAGAAAACTTTCCCGCTAGAGAACAAGACTTTGACATTTGATAAATGAGGCATATAAAACTCCAACTAGCAATGATCAAAAAAAAAATCTACAATCAAGCACATCATGGTCAAGATTCCAAAAATTCAACACAAGAATAGAATCCTTAAAGCTGTTAGAGAAAAGAAAAAAAATCACCTATAAAGGAAAGCTCATCAGAATTATACATAACTTCTCAGCACAAACTCTCAAGTCAAGGAGAGCTTGAAGTACACCAAGTTCTAAGAGAAAGTAACTTTCAACCCAGATTGCTATACCCCACAAAACTCTTTAAAAATTGATGAAGAAGTATCATGATGAAGATACATGATACTTCCATGACAAAGGACATCTCAGGAAATTTATGAGCACCAAACCTGCATTCCAAAATGTTCTGAAGGACATTCTAGAAAGAGATAATAAGGACTACAATTCCATGAGCCTCAACAGAAGGAATCCACTAGGGAAAGTAAACAATTAGAGAAAGGGAAACAAAAGGAAGGAATGCCAACAATAGGAAAAAAACATGACAAGGATGTCAATACTTTTCAGTTATAACGATCAAGATTAATGGTCTCAATTTACCAGTTAAAACACATAGACTGGCAGAAAGGATCAAGAAGCAAGATCCAGCAATATGCTGCATACAAGGAACACACAATTCAAAAAGAAATTCATAGACTGAAAGTCAAAGAATGGAAAACAATGCTCCATGTTACAGGAACCCAGAAAAAATCCGGGGTAGTTATTCTATTGGCAGACAAAGTGAGTTTCAAGCCAAGACTTATTAAGAAAAAGGTTACTAAATCCTCATAAAGGGAATAACCCAAGAGGAAGAGATAACAATCATAAATATATATGCACCAAACACCAGTGCACTCAACTATATAAAATAATTACTAATGGACATGTAAAATCAATAAGCACTAATACAATTGTACTGGAAGACCTTAATACCCTACTGTCACAAAAATACAGATAAACTAAGCAAAAATTCAATGAAATATTAGAACTAAATCAAACTTTTGGACAAATGAATTTGGTAGATGTCTACAAAGCGTTCCACCCCACATCAGAATACACATTCTTCTCAGCAGCATATGGGACATTCTCCAAAATAGATCATATACTGACTCATAGAACATACTTAAGTAAGTGCAAAGGAATTGAAATTATCCCATGCATACTAGCAGACCACAGTGCAATGAAACTGGAAATCTATCCCAGAGAAAAACACAAGAACTTTATAAACAATGGAAATTAAATGGCACCCTACTGAACAATCAATGGATCACAGATGAAATTAAAGAAGAAATTAGACCGTTTTTACAGGTGAATGATAATGATAATACAACATACCAGAACTTGTGGGCCACAATGAAAGCAATCTTAAGAGAGAAATTTATAGCAGTAAATACCCATACCAAGAAAACAGAGCAAGTGCAATTAAATAACTTAATGGTGAACCTCAAACTTCTAGAAGAAGAGCAGGCTAAGTGAAAATCTCAAACACAAGAGGAAATTATAGAGATCAGAGCAGAAATTAATGTATTGGAGACCAAAAAAATATACAAAAAAAATCAATGAATCAAAGAGTTGGTTATTTGAAAGATTAAATAAAATTGACAAGTCCTTAGCCAACATTATCAAAAAAAGGAAAGAAAAGATTCAAATCTATGCAATTAGGATTGAAAAGGATGAAATCACAACAGATCTTGCAGAAATCCAGAAAATCATCTATATCTACTGTGTAAACTTGTATTCTAAGATGAAAAATATAGAAGAAATGGTCAGATTCCTAAATACATACGAATTAGCAAAGCTGAACCAAGGAGGTATAAAAATCCTAAATAGCACTATATCAATAAATGAAATCAAAGATGTGATTAAAAACCTATAAAGAAAATAAAAAGCCCAGGCCCTAACAGATTCACTGCTGAATTCTACAAGAAATTTAGTGAAGACTTAACATTACTATTTCTCAAACTCTTTCTGAAAACGAAAGGGAAACAATACTTTCAAATTCATTCCTGGAAGCAAACATTACCCTGATACCAAAACCAGAGAAGGACCCAACTAAGAAAGAGAATTACAAGCCAATTTCCCTAATGAATATTGATGCAAAAATTTTCAATAAGATACTGGCAACAAGACTGCAGCAAATCATCAAGCAGATTATACACCATGATCAAGCAGATTCATCCCAGGGATGCAGGGATGGTTCAACATACATAAATCCACAAATGTAATACATCATATTAACATAGCCAAGGACAAAAATCATATGATCATCTCAGTAGATACAGAAAAGGCTTTTGACAAAGACCAGCACCCATTCATTATAAAAACCCTACAGAAAATTGGAATAGTGGTATTTATCTCAATCTGAAAAAAGCCATACATGACAAACCAACAGCCAACATCATACTAAATGGACAAAAACTGAAAGCTTTCTCTCTAAAATCAGGAATGAGACAAGGATGTCCATTGTCTTCACTCTTATTCAACTTCGTCCTGGAAACTTTAGCTGGCACAATTAGACCAGAGAAAGAAATAAAAGGAATAAAGATAAGAAAGGAAGAATTCAAAATATCATTATTTGCAAATGACATGATACTCTACTTAGAAGACCCCAAAAACTCCACCAAAAGACCACTAGATTTAATAAGCAATTTCAGTAACATAGCTGGTTACAAAGTCAACACTCAAAATCAATAGCATTCCTGTACACAAATATCAAACTCATTGAGAGAAAAATCAGGAAAATAATACCTTTTACAACAGCATCCCAAAAAATGAAATACCTAGGGATCAACCTAACAAAGCATGTAAAAGCCCTCTACATTGAAAACTACAGTACTCTGAAAAATGCGACTGAAGAGACTACTAGAAAATGGAGGGATATCACATGCTCTTGGGTAGGAAGAACTGATATAGTGTAAATGCCTATAATTCCAAAACTGTTATACAGATTCAATGCAATCTCGATCAAAATTCCAATAGTGTGTTTCCCAAAATTAGAAAAAATAATCCTAAAATTCATTTGGAGCCAGAAGAGACCTACAATAACAAAGACAATCCTGAGCAACAAAAACAAAACAAGAGACATCACAACTCCTTACTTGAAATTATACTATAAAGTTACTGTAATAAAAACTGTAGTACTGGCAAAATAAAACGGACCTGAAGATCAATGGAGCCAATTAGAAGATGAATAAACAACTCCAGACACACTAAGCAACGTTATCCTTGACAAAAGAGCCAAACACATTCACTGAAAGAAAGATAGCCTCTAATAAATAGTTCTGAAAAACTGGCTCTACATATGCCAAAGATTAAAAGTGGACATATATCTTTCACCATGTCCCAGGCTAAAATCATAATAGATCAAATATCTTAATATTAAAACAGAATCATTAAATCTGCTGGAAGATAGAATAGGTAAAACTCTTAAAGACATTGGTGTAGGCAAACACCTTCTAAACAAAATCCTGATTGCACTGGAACTATCACAAAGAATCAACAACTGAAATCTCACCCTATGGAAAAGCTTTTGCACAACAGAGTAAAAAGACAACCCACAACATTGGAGAAAATGTTTGCCAGCCGTACCTCAGACAAAGAATTATACTGAGAACATATAAAGGACTCAAAAATATCAGTACTCTCATTTAAATATCTAATCCAAAAATGAGCATCTGAGATGAATATGTATTTCTCAGATGAAGAAACATGAACAACAAATAAATATGTGAAAAAATGTTCAACTTCCCTTGTCATTAGAGAGATGCATATTAAAACAACACTGAGATTCCACCTTACCCCAGAAAGAATAGCCATTATCAAGAAATCAAGCAATAACAAATGCTGGAGAGGTTGTGAGGAAAAATCAGCCCTTCTCCACTGTTAGTGGGAATGCAGACTAGTGCAACCACTGTGGAAAAATCAGTGTGGAGATTCCTCAAAAAACTAAGACTGGAGGTCCCATTCAACCCAGCTATTCCCCTTCTGGATATTTTCCAAAAAGAATCAAAAACATACTACAGTGATATAATTGTATCCATGTTTATAGCAGCACAATTTGTAATATAGCCAGATCTTGGGAATAATCTCTACACACCCATCAACTGAGGAATGGATAAGAGATGTGATATTTTTATATAATGGAATACTGCTCAGCTATAAACAAGAGTAAACTGAAGCCTTTTATAGGTAAATGAATACAACTTGAGATCATATTCATTAGTGAAATAAGGCACCCATTGTATAAACATCTTATTGTCTCAATGTGAGAAGCTGAAAGAAACAACATATATATATATAGTGTATGTATATGTACATGTACATTAAAAAGTTAAGATAGTTATACTACTGATTTCTCTGAGTTCACTGAAGAGAAAGATTTGTGTCAGTATTGTTCAAACAACTGAATGCAGATGCCATGTGCTCTGGGTGAATGATTTTAAGATGACAATGTGCAATGCATGTACCATTGTTGCCCCTGATTGACGTGTTTTGAAATTTTGTTTTAGTTTTTTTCTTTCTTTTTCTTTTTCTCCTTGAAATAAAAAAGATTTGGGGGGAGAAAAAGAAAAATAGTTTAGAATGTGTTGGTACAGTACCATATGGGGTGCAAAAAACAAGCTTAGGTCCAACTCTTAGGCAAAATTAGCAAGAAATTACCCATAAAAGGCCAAGAATCAAGAAATAAGCAAGTTTTATTCAGCTAGGTGGATGATGAGGTCAGAACTCCAGCAAGACACACATCCACACCAGTCTTTGTTCTCCAGAAATTTATAGCTTCCCCAGTAACCATGGTAACCTTATCACCTTTCTTGGAATCTGCAAGTTCCTCAGTTACCATGGCAATCCTATCACCATACCTAAAGTCTCAGATGAGTGTTTTAGGACTTTCCTCAATGGGATGGCCACTCTGCTAAAATCATTTGTCTCTCTTTTTATGGTTTTATGACTGCTAGGAATAGAGATTCTCAGGAATTAGGGACAGAGTTCACCTAAAGGGTAACTACAAACTAAAATGGAGTCTAAGAACCAAGATAGAGTCTCAATTGCTCCATATTAAAAGTTCTGACACCTTGGAGCATTTCCCTCCAGAATATTCCTTATTCATCGAGAGTAGCTGCCTGCCATATCTCTTTCCCCACTCCTTTTCCCATACCTTTAAATAAATTGTCTTATTTTATTTTTAAGAAACTTTGTATCATCTTAAAGAGTTATAAATGCTTTGTTTCTAGGTTATTTATAAAAATGAGATTAAAGTCTTTTCCCTTGGAAATTTGTGAGAAAAAGTGATGGTTTGTGAAAATCTTGGTGGCAGTAGATAATTCAGTCATTATCATCATTATTTTCTATATCAGCCTTCTTCTGCTTTGTTTTGAGACAGGGCTTTGCTAGGTAGTTCAGGCTGGCCTGGAATTCACTATGTAGCCAAGGCTGACCTTGGGCTTGTGATACTCCTGCCTCAGCATCCTGAATTCTGGGATTACAAGCATGTGGCACAAAGCCCGGCTCTTATTCTCCTTTTGAGTTTCACACAGAATTCAAATGCATGAGTTATGGAAGTTTTTTGTTTTGTTTTTCTCTTTTTTTCAGGTAACTTAGTGCATATTTGTAGTATATAATGTGTACATTGCTTGTGTGGAATTACTATGTATACATAATATATCTTTATTCCTTTTTCATCCCTTTCCCTTTCCTCTCCCGTCTCCCCCACTCTATCCTGGGATCCTTTTCTCCTTTGAGAAAGAGCTATCTCCCTACTTTTTATTAGCTATCTTTTATTTTGTTCTTTATTATTCTTTGGGTTTCTTATGTAAGAAAAACCATGTGATATTTAAACTTCTATGTCTGCTTTACTTATGGTTTCAAGGTGTATTTATTTTCCTACAAATGACTCAAGTTTACCTTTCTTTATGGCAGAGTAGTATCCATTGTATAAATACCACACTTTCTTCATTCAATCTGTTGTTGGATATGTAGGCTGTTTCCATGATTTAGCTATTATAAATTGTGTCACTAGTTTTAAACATAGGCATGCAAGAGGTATGCCTGTATCAGCATAATATGATATCTTTAGCTCTTTTGGAAAGATACCTAGAATGAGAACAGCTAAGTTCAATGGAATTTCTAGTTTTTTGGGAAATCTCTATACTGATTTCCATAATAATTGTACTAGTTTATATTCCCACCAACAGTGTAGAAGGATTCCTTCCCCCTCTCACTTCTGAAGCCTGGCCAGCATTTGTTATTACTTGATTGTTTGATGAAAGGCATTCTTTTGGGCGAGGATGGAATCTCAGTGTTGTTTTAATTTACATTTTTCTAATGGCCAATGATGTGAAGCATTTCTTCATGTATTATTTTTACCATTTATACTTTTTCTCTGAAGTGTTTATTCATTTCACTTACCCATATTTTGAATAGGTCTTTTTTTGGAGAGAGTCCAATCTTTTGACTTCTTTATATATTTTCTTTATATGTATTCCTCTGTCTAAGGAATAGCTTGCAAACATTTTTCTCCATTCCATAGGTTGCCTTCTCACTCTGTTGGTTGTTTCTTTTTCTGTACAGAAGCTTTTTAATTTGATATGATCCCATTTGTTTACTCTCAGTACTATTTCCTATGCATCTGGGGTTCTGTTCAGGAAGTCCTTGCCTACATCTATGACTTCAAGTGTTTTACATACATTATCTTCTAGCAGATTGTTTCTGTCTTACATTTAGATCTTTGATCCATTTTGATTTCTATTTGGTGCAGGGTGACAGATATAAGTCTAGATTCAGTTTTCTGCATATACATAATCAGTTTCCCCAGCACCATTTATTAAAGAGGCTACCTTTTCTCTAGTGTATGTTTTCTGGGACTTTATAAAAGACCAAATGGTTGAATGTACCTGGAGTTGCTTCTGCATCCTCCATTCTGTCTCATTGATCCTCATGTTTGTTTGTTTGCTTTTGTTTTGTTTTGTTTTGTTTTGTTTCATTTTGCCAATACCATGCTATTTTTAATCACATAACCACATGTCCAGAGTTTTGGTACCTCCTGCTTTGCTCATATTGCCCATGATTGCTTTTGCTTTTCTGGGTTTCTTTTGGTTCCATATAAATTTCAGAATTTTTTTTCTCTAGTTCTATGAAGAACCCTGTTGGTATTTTGATTGGGGTTGTATTAAACGTATGTATCAATTTTGGCATTGTGTTCATTTTGACTGTATTTGTTTGGCTTATCCAGGAACAGGGGATATCTTTCCATTTTATGATGCCCTCTTCAATTTCCTTTTTCAAAGTGCTGTAGTTTTCATTGTAGAGGTCTTTAATTTACTCAGCTACATTAATTCCTAAATTTCATTTTTCTTTGTGCTATTATAAATAGCACATTTTCCTAATTTTCTCAGTAGGTTCATTATCACTGTACAGGAACTCTGTTGATTTTTGTGTTGATTTTGTAGCCTAATATGTTACTGAATTTGGTTATTAAGGCTAAGCATCTTTTAGTGGATTGGGGGAGTCTTTTATATAGAGCATCATGTAGTCTCCAAGTAATGGCAATTTGACTTCTTCCTTTTCTACCCCTTTAATTCCTTTTTCTTGCTGAGTTGCTCTTGCTAATGTTTCAGGCATTAGGTTAAACAGAAGTGGTGATAGTGCACATACATTAAGATGAAAATGTTGGTGATAATAGTAGGAGATAGTGAATGTATCTTTAGAACAAAATAACAATGAGAGGGAAATTGTTTTTCATTTTACATAGAAACAGAATTTCTTACTCATTCTGAGAAAACAAGATAAGATTAATAATAGAGTCAGGAGGGTCTGTAATTTCAGCTATTGTGGCACACTGAAGCAAAAGGATCACAAGTTCAAGGCCAGCCTAGGCAACTCATTGAGAGCATATCTCATAATAAAGAATAAAACAGTTGGGATATAGCTTAGTGATAGAGCACTCCTAGGTTCAATCCCTAGTACAAAAAAATCATGAATATGGTTTCTTTATGCTAGCCAAAATGAAACTGAGATGATGTATGAAAGTATTCCTGCAACTTATCCAAGATCCTGAGTTCCATTACAGTATGATGCAGCTTTTGTGGTGCTGGGGGTTGAACCCATGGCCTCTGAGGCATGCAAGGCAAATATCCTACCACTGAGCTTCATCCTCATTCCTGCAGTTTCGTAGCTACAGGGAACAACCTCCATCCTGAGGTAACCAACTCTTTACTGACATATCACTTAATATGAAAGTGCATTATTAGGTGCATGGTTAATGAATGGATAAATAAAATGTGTTATGCAGATGTATTGGACTATTACTTAGCTTTAGAAAGGAAAGAAATCCTGACATATGTTACAATATTAACTTTGAGGACATTTTGCTTTATAAAATTAACCACAAAAAATACAAATACTGTGTCATAACAGTTACTGGAGGCAGTTAGAATAGTCAAAAACAGAAAATATAATAGTGGTTGCCAGAAGCCAGAGGGAGGAAAGAACAGAGACTTACTGTTTAATGGGCATAGAGTTTGGGTTTTACGACAAAAACTGGTGGCTCTGGATGGCAGTGAGGGTTGCATGACATTATAAATGTACTGAATCCCAATGAATCACATGTTTTACAATGGATTCCATAATAAATTTAACGGCATTGTACCACAATAAAAATGCTATCACACAAAAAAGTGCAACAGTATAATTTGACATAAGCAACACTGTCAAATGCTTAAAACTGCAAGAGCAATTTATTGCTGGATAACTTTTAATAGAGAAAAATTAAACAACATTACTGTCTGCCACCATATGCAAATGATTGAATGAATCTTGATAGCAAGTTGATAGGACACTATACAACCATTAAAATGATACTGAAGTAGCAAAGCAAGGTATAAAACTTTGTGTGGAGTATGATCCTAGATTATGTAAAAAGAACGGCACATTTGACCATGAGCAGTGTGTTATCTTAATAATCAGAACTCTTTGTTTAAATCACATTGACAGTGGAGCAAAGGCATTATCTGTTCTGATAAATAAAAAACACAATTTAAGAGAAAAATATGGTTCTGATATTTTTTGTTGCTAACAGGTATTTTACAATGCTGATGTTCAGTAAGTCAGTTCTCAATGTGAAATTCTAAACTGACAGGGAAACATCCAGTGTTGTATTCTGCAGTTTCAACAGTTCGACCCTGGATTGCTCAAGTTTTCTTTCAAGCAATCATAGTTCTAACAGTTAGTCTTGGTTGACAAGTCACCAATTCCAGTTACTATAACCAATGAAACCTTTTGTCAGTGACTGGGAAAGATGGATATTTTTACATAAGAACTGAAGGATTAATAAGAAGTGATAACTACATATAAAGCTTAAAATCAGCTCCAAGATAAAAGATATTATGAACATGAATTTGAGTAAGAATCCATGCCATAATAGGAAAATATATATTCTTCCACTCCGCAACCTTGCTACCTTGATATTTTCATTGGACCAAATGCTTTCAACAAGACATGGAAACAGACTTTTCAAGCTCAGAATGTTTTTGCATTCTAAGTTTTTTTATCATAGGAATCATGATGATCACCTGGCGTGGTGGCAAAGGATTGTAATACCAACTACTTGGGACACTGAAGCAGGAAGACCACAGGTTTGAGGCCAGGTAGGGCAACTTAGGGAGATCTTGTCTCAAAATACTAAAAAAGTTTGAAGACATAGTCAGTTAGTAGATTGCCATTGATTCAATCTCCAGTACCAAAAAATAAATAAATACGGTAATCATTGTACTCTACTAAAGTACTTAGCAACATGCCTAGTATATAGGAATGACTTAAATAATCTGCCTAGAATGAACAAATGAATGTCCCTTAATGTAACAGAAGCTACTGAGTAAAAAATGTTTTATGTCACTAAAATGTAATCTGAGCTTTGACCTCCAAATCAAATTACAAGATTAAAAGTCCAAGAAGATATATCATATTCATTTGGCAATTTTGTATGACTGGTAGGACTATTGGCACAAATACCTATAGTATAAAAACTATGAGTGACTATGGTCACATAAGGGAAATTCCAGAAAGTTAGAAGCCATGTAGTACAATGACCATAAACCAGTTGATAGCTCTGTGAAGACTAGAGTAGAATATATAATCTCCCTTACCAGATGACAACACCTTCAAATATCTTTAGAATTCTATCAGTACTATAAAGCATTCTAATCTAGAAGATCCCCAGGATCTTTCATCCATCCTAAAAATAAGTGGTACAAATACTGCACAGTTATAGAGAAAAATAGAAAAGGTTGAACAGCCACACTGTGAAATCAAATTAGAAAAAAGTAAATTTTTCCTCAAGTTTTTGTTCTTACTTTTAATTATCTGTATCTATTACTAGTTTTCTTTTTTCTTCTTTTTGATAAGATAAATAAGAGGACAAAAGTTAATAAGTTAAAAAGTTAATAAGAAGTGCCATTGATATAGTGAAGAGGAGTCTTTCTTTTCTTTACATTCTGTTTAGTTTTAATTATCTTCTTTACTTCCCTAAACAGACATGGCTACTTAAAAATAAATAATATATGTAAAGTTAGTTTTAGGTACTGTTTTAGAGTAGATATTGTAGGAAATCATTTGTTGAACCTGTTTTACTATGGCTTCTGAGGTCTCTATGGTTAAGACAGTGGTAGCCTTTTAAGAACAAAAATTGTAACATTATGATAAATCTCAACATTAATGATTGATGGGGAAAGTTATATTATTCTCTTAGTGGAATGCTATTTTTCCAATATTTAGAACAAACTACTGAGACATTATTAGCTAGATTTTTTTTCTAATTTTACATTCTAGAATACTTAAGGGTTACAGTTTTCCTCATTGAAAGACTTGAGCCTAAAAATATGCAAATGTATAAAATTGGAGCCAATGTCACTCATGCATAGCTTTACAGGAACTCAAAAAATGTGTTAAGAAAGCATAGAGGAGGAAGGAACTGAGGGAGGGAAGAAAGGAAGAATGAAGGGAGGAATTATAAAACAAGGACTGAGTTACTTCCAGATTTAGTGTGTGCACAGGGTCTTTCCCAAGTCATGATCCTTGGGTTTCTCTGATTACTGAAGTTAGGTGACAGGGTGCATAAAGAAGGGTAAAAAAAAAGGAGGGTAAAGAAGGGTCAAAAAAACCCAGCAGAAAGGTAAATGAACAGAAGAAAAGTTCCCTAAAAAGATGGTATTTAGGGAAAACAGAAAGAGAGAACAAGACAAGAGAGGAAAAGAAAGAAAAAATACTATATATCATAAGTAACGTTTTGTAAATTGTGTTTCACTTAATGTTCAAATGAACCCTCTGAAGTCAATGCTATTTCTACTTCAAAACTGAGGAAACCAAATACAGAGCTAGTAGATAGCTTATTTCAGACTGCAAAGCTGGTTAGTAGGGAGAGCTGAGTCATGAGCCTCAGCTGGTTTGCACCAAGTCCACATTCTCCTACCGTGTCAGTATGGTTAGCTCTGCGAGCTTAAGGAAAACTCACATCTCAATAGCAGCTCTTTTCTCCTTCCTGGAAGTCTAAACTCCAAAAGCCTTCTAACAGTCATTCTGGGTCATAAATACAGCATTTCAAAGTGGTTCAGTTCCCTTCCCTGTAATATCTGTCACCAGCGCTCCCACATTACTTGACAGAATAACTCCAGTTACTATGTCACCATTGCTTATGATGATGATAATGAAAGGACTGGCCCGAAATGGTCAGTGGATTCAGCTATCATTGTTTTATATTCTTCTGTCACGGGCTAGTCTCAGCTCTTCCTACTAACCAGCTTTGTAGTCTGAGGTCAGGACATGCTGTCTCCAGTGAATCTGCCTCTCTAGCCTGGAAGAAAAGGCAGTTTGCAGGTAGGAAGAGCCTGGTGCCTGGAATTGATAGGTTATCATAAAGAACTTTTAGCAATTTAACACTATTCTCTGTACGGATGGAAGGAGGAGGTCACACACTAGCGTGGCCTTCAGAAGCAGGCAAAGAGCTTGCCCGAAGGCTGAAGTCTTTCTTAAAAGTAGTTTTAAATTCTTGATTTCTTGGTCTCCTGTCAGAGGAAGTATGTCCTGACCTCTGACACATATCTCCTCTTCAAACCCATATGCCTGGCTTGCATTGTAACCTGGCACACAGCAAGAATACGCATCCAAGATCACCCACGTTAAAAACAGGCTTAAATGCGCCCCACTGGGGCTTGTCAGGAGATTCATTTCTTTGTGCACCCACGCTCTGCTCTTGAGTGCATCCTAACCTACCTCTAATAAATCTTTCTCTTGCCTCTTTTACCCAGGCATCTTAAAAATCTTTTTTCCATGATGAGAGTCAGTGAACCTACATATCTATTTTAAGGCGTGGGTTAAATTCCTTATTTCAGTCTCAGAGACCCTCACACCGAGCCCCTGAATCTTTCTTGCCAAGCCAGCCAGGAGATAAAACCAAAGTAAATCTTTGAGTAAGTTCAGACAAATGGCTTTTTAAATGTATTTATTTATTATTTTCTTTGTCCCCATTTTTTTCCAACCCCTTTGCCTTGGGAACTGCATTTTCTCTACATTATAGTTCTCTCTGAAGCATATTTTTTCTCTCAAGCATAGTTTTCTTTCAACTCTTTTGCCTTTCAAGTACAGTTTCCCAAAGGTTTACTTTTTCTTCCTTCCGCTGTCTCACGCCTTCAGGATTTCACCTGTCAAAAACCTCCAGCCCTTTAGCTTTGTTTTCTGTTGGTGACCAGAACGGTAAGGGGTTGGAAGCTGAAGCAGCCTAATGCCTCCACAATGTGGACCGACAAGGAGAAGCCTGTGGTCCCTACTTTCCTTATGCGTGATCTGCAGTTAGGACAGTATCTGCAGACTCCCAGGCCCTCTGAGTTCCTTGTGTAGCTACAAGTCTCTAGACATAAAGATCTGAAGGGAAAGATTTTTTGAGTAAAGCCCACCTACTGTATACAACTTTTCCTGCTTCCCCAATCGGTTTTCCAACAGCCACGCTCCAGTGGCAAGAACGCCTGTTCCAACCGTGACCAAAACAAAGCAGAGCTTCCTGCCCTGGGCAGTTCTGACTGTGAAATGGGCAGGCCGTGGCAGGATCCCTGTTTTGGCTCACAGCTGCAGTGTGACCCGTTTGGAGTGGGCCACTCCTGTGACCTGACCCTGGCCTAGGTTGTACTGCTGGTGTGTGACCCTGGTTCCCATCTCCTCTTTTTCTTGTCTTTTTATCTCTTTAGAAAACTATAGAAGGAAAATCTGAGAGATACACACCTTCCTATGGTGTGGGTAACTGGGTATCTATCCCTAAAACATCACCTTAGGCTGCATTATGAGAAAGTGAGGCCATTTTCAAAAAACTAAATTTTAAAGCCAACCATGGTGGCTCACACCTGTAATCTCAGCACTTGGGAGGCTGAGGCAGAAGGGTCGCTGTGCGTTTGAGGCCAGCCTGAGCTACAAAGTGAGTTCAAGGCCATCCTGAGCTGCACAGAGAAACCCTGTCTCAAAAAGACAAAAATAATAAATTTTAAAAACAAAAAAGATGATTTTTCTCTATAATTCAATATGAGGTCAATATAAGTTAAAAAGTAGAGAGACATAGCCTCAAAATGACACCTTAAATTTTATTACAGTATTCCAGCTTGACCTATTTTATATAAAAAGGAAGAAAAATAAACAAAAATCCCATATGTTCAAGTTTCTATGGCTCCATATCAAGACCCCAAATTATGTAGATCTTATACTGTCTCTTATGCCCATGTGCCAGTGCGGCCAACTGAAACAGGGTCAGCCCTAATGAAAGATAAACTCTGAAGTGTTCCAAACAAAACACCCCAGATACCCAGAGCACCAACAACAGAGCCAGCAGAGGCTTAGAGGCCCCACAAGAAGGCTCAAAATCTAGTTCACCTACTTCTCTTCTAGATTCTCCCCCAGGCCGCTTTCCCCACCCTACCTCCTCTCAATTTATCTGCCTCCTATTATCAAAAAATCCAGCCCGACTGGTATAACAAAAAGTGGCACTTCTCACCATCCCAGTGATTCAAAAGTTATTATGCGCCCACTTCAAAAGGTCTCAGGCAGGAAACAAGGTGTTGTAAAAATATATGTTCCCTTCTCCAGGAGTGATCGGCCCAGACTAACAAAAAATGGGGCAATCTGCAAAAGACCCAGACAGATTCATAGGCAAATTTCACACTTTGATTATAACTTAAGATCTACCTTACACAGATCTTACGGACTGTTTTCTACTTGCTGCGCCCCTTTTAAAAGAGCCCATATATGGACCACAGAACAGTGTAAGGCAAATAAACCACATGCTAAGTTTCAAAAATAATGATAGACATGTGGATACAGTAACAGTGCCTAATAGAGACCCTGATTGGCAATACTAAATTAGAGATGAGGGGCTAAAAAAAAGTAATGAAATGATTACCCATTTAATTAATAAAATTAAAAAGTACATAAGTAAATCAGTCAATTGTAAAGAATACAAAATTTACCAAAGACAAAGAAAAAAAATCCTGCTTTATATCTGGGGTACTTAACTAAAATCCTCTGAAATACACTAACATTGAGCACAACTTACAGTCCACAGGAGTTTTATTAAAAACATATTTTATTAGCCCAATTGCCCCAGATAGTACCAAAAAACTTCAAAAACAGGTTATGCATTCTCAGATACCTATTAACAAACATTTAAACTTGGCCTGTGGCATCTTCAAAATAAAGACAAAATTGTGACAAGTACCAAAGTCCCCAGACCTCAAAAACAGGCCTAATTTATTGATTTGACATTTTAAAAAAACATAAAAAACCTGACTCCTCAAAATGATCCAGAGACTCCACCTAGAAAGAGGAAAAACAAAAAATCATGAAGCTGCTAATATGACGGAGAACCTAGACACTCACAAAAAAAGCTACAACCAGCTGGGCGTTTCTTCGCCTGGGATGAGCCCCACTCTAAAGTGGGGAGACAGAGGTAAGAATGTCCTGTCCTCACAAGAGGAGAGAGGCCACCTACTCCTGTTAGCTGCCCTAAAAAATTAAAGGTGTCTAGGGTCTCTCAAAGCCCCTTTCAGCAAAGTAGCCATTACCCTAGACATGCCTCAAATAATTATTGACATGACAGATAAAAAAAAAATGTTTTCTTTTAGATACTGTGGCTTATAAATCTGCCTTATAAGCTCTGTATTGTGACTGGTGTTGATGTTATGCCTAGGGCCAAATGTTTTACAATGCCTCTAACCTATAGATTTAAAAAATTAATTTTCACTCAGGCTTTCCTAGTTTGCCCAAAATGCCCTAGTCCATTATTAAAAATATTTTTTTCTTTTTGGCCTCTTGAGAGACAACTCTTTATCTGGCACCAAAATATTCATTGCCTTTTTTTTTAAGGATATTAATATCAGGGGCACCAGAAATATAGAGACATACCTAATTTTTTTTATCAGAGATAGACCCACAGGTTTGAGATATTAAAGTCATAGAAAAGGCACTATATGCCCAGCCTGTTGTCATTTCCTTTAAAAACCCAAATTAGTATAACTATCCTTACCAGAGACCACATCCAGGCCAGAGCAGGCGGGGAGTTAGCTCAGGGGGAGTAAGTGCCTGCCTGGCATGGTGTCAATCCCCAATACCAAAAGAGAGAGAGAGAGAAGAGAGAAAGAGAATGTCCTGTTAAACCAGAGGCCCACCGAGACTCAGCCTTTGGCTTCTAAATTTCTCAGGCATAATCTGTCCTATATCCCCACATTTCCAATACTAAATCCAAATAAAAAAATCAACTGGTGCAAGCTATTCGTAAAGCTATAATTCCACTCCACCCAATAGTTCCTATCCCATACACTATTTTAATCCAAATACCAACTAAAACTCCATGGCATACTGTCTTAGATGTTAAAGGTTCTTTTTCTGCATCCTGATTCACAGTATCTATTTGCTTGTAAATAGACCATCCTGATACTATAAAAACTTCCCAGTGTCCAGCCTCAGGGGCTCAGAGACAGTCCCTACTTATTTAAAAATGCTGTGGCAAAAAAAAGATGAAATCTCTAACCTTCAAAAATGGGGCACTGGTGCAACATATAAATAATCTTCTTATTTATAGTTATATGAAGCTAGACTGATAAAAATACTGTTAAAGTTTTAAAATTCTTAGGGGCTACAAGATACTATGTGTGAGGGCTGGGGGTTTAGCTCAGTGACGTAAGCGCCTGCCCGGCAAGCGTGAGGTTGTGAGTTTGATCCTTGGTACCAAAAAAAAAAAAAAAAAAAAAAAAAAAAACCAATAAAAATAAAAAATAAAACATACTTTAATCCCAAGGGAACAAACTCTTTTACACACACACACACAGCTTGTCTTAAAGCTACAGAGTTTTTTTTTAAGCATAATTTTAAACTCTCAATATCTTGGCATGCTTTCTACTTAGTTGTGTTTTAGTTGTGTTTCTTTTATCATACCTCACTTCTACCATTAAATTCTAAAACCTCTGCCTTGTTCTTTAAATCTTACTCCCGTCTACATAAGCCATGGTGATAATCACTGGTTATTTCACAAGTTCTAGTAACCAGCAGCAACAGAGAATCCTCCTGAGGATGGAGGATGAGGGGAGTGAACTGAAGCTTTCTGTTTAAATCCTTGTCTGTGGTTATATGTAATCTTTCCTGTCTAATGTTATTTGTATCTTCTCTGTGTCTTGATTTTTTGTTTCCAAATATCTTCAGAAAATACCCTTTTTTTCTTTTACTGACAATGCCTTCTGGATTTTTTAAACTTTCTTTTATTGATTTCTGATTTTATCTTTATTTATTAACAATTCTTTTTTAGTCTTTCTAGGTCTAGATTGTACATTATATTATAATACATACACTTAATGATATATAAACATTCACTGTACAATCATATGTAAGCAATAAAACAAAAGATTGGAATAAATAAATATATACATTTAGTGTTATATGATTTCATGAGTTGGGCTTTTCTATACCCTCCCAGTTTTATTATGTACAATTTTTGCTTTTCTTTTGTTCCTAGTTTGTAAATTCCTATCACACTGTACTCCACAAATATGTACAATTATTATCTATTAATCAAAGATGTTTTGAATCATTTAAGGAAATTTAAATATTAACTATTCCAATTTAATATTTATAACTATGTATGAATCAAATTATCACTGTGCCCCATAAATTTGTACAATTAAAATGAAATTTTTAAAGCATTATAACATTTTATTATAAAGTACTATAATATGCTTTCGTTTAATCCAGATCTGAAGCATCTTTAAAGTTCCAATTGTATATTAGTCAGGAAATTTTTGTTGTAATTTTATCCTCTTGTGCCTGCTAGGCAAGCACTCTACCACTGAGCTGCACACCCAGCCTTCCTTATTGTGTTTGTTGATGTAGTCTGTATGATCTCTGCCTTTTAAATTGGGTTGACCTTTGGTTTGTGACTTGGTTCTATTTTTGTACGAACAGCACAAAACAGCTCCGTTTCAGAGTGCACAAGTGTGCCTGCGTGTGGTTACATTTCACGCATGTCCCTGAAGATTATTTCTAATGGGCTGAAGACTGCTGCCAGCCATCCCAGTTTCTCCCCATCCCCAGCTTAAGCTGTCGCCAGGCCTCACTCATATCCACTTCACAAATCTATGGCATGAAGATCTGCTCCGGAGCTCCACAAAGGGACAGTCACAGCGGGGCATGTCACGATCCAGCGGAGGACTAGATAAGAAACATTAATGATGGAGAAGCTAGTATAAATAATGCTGGCCTCTCCACACGTCGGTTGGTGAGCCCACAGCAGGCCTTTCTCGGGTTTTCTACTTCCTCCTTTCCATACCGTGGGTGGTCATATCTGCCCTGCCTACATTCCAAGGTGTGTCAGAAGCCAAGAAATAAGGAAAGTGACCAACATCAAGTGATAAATAAACACACCAGCAGGGAATGCTAACACAACTGCAGAAGGGAAAGATAACTACATAAAATGGCTAACCCAGGCTCCCAGCAGGTACTGCTTCCATTGGTTCCCTTCCCTGTGCCCAGCCACCTTCAGCTCCCCCTGGGGAAATCCTCCCTCCTGCAGGAGCCGCCACTGCCCAATAGTAACGCGAGCCTTCCTGTGCGCGCCTCCGGCAGCCTGGAGCCCGCTGGAAGCGCGCAGCGCCAGGAGCAGAAACCTGCCCGCAGCTCAGATTCGCGCTTCAGCACAGTCAGCCCGGGCAGAGCGTGTGCAAAGCCTCCTCCTTCCGCAGTGGGGGCCGAACGACAGATGCTCCCCAAATGCGCCTTAATCAAAGGAGGCTTTCGCCCCCGGACGCCTCTGGGCCCGGGGCAGGAAGAATCTCGCCACCGAGCTACAGGGTGGGGGCAGCCGCCCTCCTCTGAGGCCCTAGCGAGCAGCCGCGGCCTGAAATGTAAGCACTGCCCTGAGTCAAAGCGAAGAAGGCTTGGTGGTGTCCGACTGCGGCTTTCCAGGGAGGATGCGCCCGGGGTCCTGCGCCCCCTCCAGAAGCTGCGGAGCCGCAGCAGCCGGGGCGCGCCGCGCCCTCCGCACCAGCCGCCGCCTGCCGCGCAGCTCTCGCTCCCGGTTCGCCCTCTGCCGCAGTCGGGCCCAAATTAATTTTCTGCACCTGTGAGGGGCACGCACGAGTTCCCCAGACACGAGCCTTTCACCTTCCATCCCCGGGGGCGGGGGACGGTTTTTCGACAGTTCACCTGGCAGCCACCTAGGGGAAGGGGCGGGCGACTGCGGGGAGGGGAGGCGCTGGCCCGGGCAGAGGGACCGCGCAGGGCTGATCTAGAGGGGCGCGCTTTCTTCGGTTCTGCACCAATACGGTGGGGTGCCTGCTCCGCTGGCTGCTGCCCGGGGCCGAGCCCCCGACTCGCTTAGCAGCCTGATGAGTTCAGACCGCAGTCACCGGCCTCCTTTGCCCTGTGATGGAAGTGGGCGGGTGTGTGCGGGCGCAGGCTTCTCCCCGAGTGGGTCAACCCGATCTGGGTTAAAGCCTCCGAACTCTCACCTTGGCGCCTCCCGTTTATCCTCTGCCCCCCCCCATCATCACTCCCATGAGCGCGCGCGCACACACACACACACACACACACGCACATACACTACCACCAAAGGACGTGCCCCTTGGGTAGTGTCGGGGCGCCCAGCCCGAGTGAGGGGGAGGGCGCCTCCCTGTCCCCTCCCCCCCACGCCTGCCTCGGCCGGGGTTTTACTGCAGCAGCTGGAGGTGAAAGCAACGCCTCAGCCTCCTCCTCCAGTTGCTCTCGGAGCCCGGTTTCCCCTGCATCGGGAAAGCGCCCCCTCGTAAGAGGTTGGTCCCCGAAGAAGTGAGAACGAGCTGCAGATATCCACATTTTAAAATGCAGAAGTCGCTGCGTTGCATTGCCCCGAGACCAGCGTGATCTCCCAGGACAGGGGCCGCGCCTGGGAAGTTGGGACCGTAGGGCAGGGGGGAGGGCAGTGGTGCAGCCGCGTACGCTTCTGGAAGGAAGGAGCCACCGGGAGCATTGCGGTTGGACGCAAGTTTGCGTAACAGTGTTTTCCTTTTGTCAATAATTAATCACCGGAATCAGTCTGGCAGAATTGGAGTTTTAGCAATAATGCGGAAGGCGGGGCCGAACACCTAACTCCGGGAGTCTCTGGTGCCCCGCGCAGTGAGGAGCTCAGAGCACTGGGGAGGAGCCAGAGCATCTGTCCTCAGCTAAAGCCTCAGGGAAGTGCCCACAACCCGGAGGTAAGCATCTTCCAACCGTACAGCAGCTGAGCTGGACAGAGTTCCTTCTGTCTTTATAGAAGGAGGGGGGTTAATGCCAAGCTTTAATGCAATGTCTCAGTTTACTGTTTAACTGCATTACAATTTTTTAAATGAAATGGGTTTTTCCATTTTCCTTTTACTGTGTTGGAAACTAAGATGTTTCACTCAGCAGAAGCCAAACTTTGAAACTTTCCCAGTCAAAAGAAAATTATTATTTCCATTATTTATCCATGTTGGCCTTTAATAACTATTCAAGAAAAATATCTTTGGGATATACTGGGTTTTCTTAAATAGTCATCTTTGTCTCGTTTCATGCCATTATGCAATACTTTTTTTCTTTTCTTTTTCTTTTTTTTTTTTTTTTTTGTTGTTTGTTTGTTGGCCATAAACTACTTTTGGCAATAATATACATAAGTCAACTACCAACTACCAACTACCAAAAAGGTGGATAATTTTCAACACAGAATGCATTTTAACACTTTTTCATGATTATTAAGCAGTATGTATTTCCTCAAAAATGTAACCAAACTTCAGCATCTAAGGAGTGTGATGAACTTTGCATATGGCTGGGAAAGGAGATTAGAGTAAATAGGTTGCAGTGAGATTCTAGATTTGTTTCAACTAAAATGGCATTCCGCTTGTTAATTCACAGATTAGCCCAGCTCATGATCAAGTAAAGAATATAAGGAAATGTTAAATGTAAAAGCTTAGTCTTCAAAGTCCTAATAATGCATTAAGGAAGTTGATAAGGCTGTTTTTCTAGAAGACCGCATGGTACAGCAGCTATTTTGAATTAAACCAAAATTAAGAAATATGTGGTCATTTTTTTCCAATGAATTTTTAAAATTTATTCATAAAACTGTTGAAGTTTGAATAACTTGACTTCCACCTCTGAATTATTACTATACTTCTTAAATGCCATCATTTTCATGACTTTTGATAAGTATGGTTTTTGTATGTAGACTACTACTAAGGTACCAACATACTTTGGTATGAAATGCACTGTCAGTCTTACTCAAATATTTCTATACAACTACTTAATAACAATAAATTAATATGGCTGGTCAAGCCAAATGCCTGGGTGGTTTAGAATTTTACTGGATATGACATTGAGATGACTCTCAATGTCCTCAATTTTCACTGGTTTTCTTAATCCACTATTTACAAATTAGCAAATATTTTTATGAAAACCATCCTTCATACTTTTATAGACAATTTTGCCCTTACTGTGTTTGCATAAACTATTTTAACATCATCTATACAAGCAGAAGAATTTTCCTAAATGGGACTCAACTTCTACATCAGTGGTGTAGAAATCTGTGCAAATCCACAATTTACAAAACAACAATAAATGGACCTCTGGACATTATGTGAAGTAATATAGCAAATGAAATATTTATTCAAAACAATCTATAGCATTTCAGTAAGAAGAGCAAAGTTGGAGGCATTTGAGCCACAATCCATTTCCCACTCTCCTGCATCCAGCTGTGATGATGATCCACCTGAGTGACAGGTGCTTCGTTCTGGGTAAACACAGCCGAGAATGTGGTGTTCCCTCTCAGCCACACTCCAGCCTGCAGCCGCAGTAGATTCCAAGAAGTAGACCATTAACATTTCCATCCTCGTCAGCTTTCTATTGCAGGCAAGATCAACCAAGAAGATCCCACACTCCACCTTTTTGGCCAAAGATAAAGAGCTTAATGATACCAAAAAAAAAAAAAAACCAAAAACCATGGTTAGACTTATTGTTATAACAACATAAAAAAACATAATAACAAGAGTTGGAGAAGATGTGGAGAAATTAGGACTGCAGGTAGAACCTGAATGCTTATCCAGCATATGCAAGCCCTGGGGTTGAGCCTTGGTGCGCGCGCACACACACACACACACACACCACACACATACATACACACACACAAAGGTTACAGAGAATTTAGAACTATCATGCCTTGCTGGTAGGGGAGTAAAATCATGGAATTGCTGGAGAAGACAGTTGAGCAGTTTCTCAAAAAGTTGCACGGTTACCAAATAACTCATCAATTCCATTCCGAGGCAAGTATTGAAGAGAATTGAAAACTTAACTGCGTGGAAGAACTGATATACAAATGCTCAGAGCAACATTACTCATAATATGCCAAAAAGTGAAAACAATCCTAGTATCCACTGAAATGAATTCACATTCAGCAAATCTTAGAGACACAAAGTAGACTAATTTTGCCAGAGGCTGGAGTGAAAGGGTGGGTTAGAAAGAAATGGAAGTGACTGCTAAAACATATATAGTGGTAATACAAATAGTCCAAAACTAACTATAGTTATGACTGTAACTATTAGTGTCATACTACTAAAAACTATTAAATTATACATTTTAAATTAGGTGAATCATATTCTAAGTTAATTATGTTGAGACAAGGCAGCTTTAAAAAATTATGTTGAGACAAGGCAGCTTTAAAAATTATCCAAGGTAAAAAACAAATAAATAAGTATAATACTTGAAATTCCTAGTCTCCCATGTACCACTAGATCATAGCTTATGTGAGGCCTTTTCCCCAAGGGAACACATTGAAATATATGAAATAATTAAAAATGGCATGGATATTACACAGCTATATGATTTGCACATATTTGCACACCTATCAGCTTCCTTCTATTAAAAGAAATCAGGTGCCATTAATGTAGGCCGATAGAGAATTTGCATGCAATGTCCTCCCATTTTGGATCCATTCATTATACTACTCCAGAACCTGTGAGCTCAATTGTTCCTCCTGCTTGTAGAAAAAACTAGACTTTTATCTGTTCCTCAGATCAAGTGTTGAATTTGTGATTACCCACACTCAGTGAGAGCAGGAGGTGCCTGGATCTCATTAAAAGGCACACTTGTCCCTGCCAACACCAGCCGGTGTCACTAACCTAGACTGAGCTGTAAAGCTAGTCCTGGAGGAGCCAGAGGGGCACCACACTGGAACTCGCAGCACACTGGCATATCCTTGCGGGAAAGGATCTGCTGGGAGTATGATAATCTCAAAGGCAGAAGAAGCTTCTAAGCCATTAATTCATTTCTCCAGTCGTCTGTTATACTTTGGGGTCTCACAGCTTCCTGAGACTGTACTAAGAATCGTGGAATTGCCCTGAAATGTAACATGAAATCAGTGAGTCTCAGAATCTCCTGGAGTGATGAACATCTGCAGTGTTGCTGGAATAGTTTGGAGTCCACTGAACCACACTGTACCGTTACCTTTAAGGCACCAAGTCTGCCTCCTGTAGGCAGCCGAAAGCATTTTGCATTCTTATTAGACAGGATTATCCTTCTCCATACCTGTTTTTCTGTTTGTTTGTTTGTTTGTTTGTTTTTTGTTTGTTTTGGTACCAGGAGTCAAACTCATGACCCCGCACTTGCCAGGCGATGCTTACTCCACCTGAGCTAAATCCCCAGCCCTCCATACCTGTTTTGAAGAGCAAACCATGCTGATGGAATAAGTCTTGTCACCACTTTTTAAATTATTTTTATTTAATTATTTATTTGTTGGTACTGGGAATTGAACTCATGACCTCGTGCTTGCCTGGCAGACACAAGCCACTGAGCCAAACCCCCGGCCCTCTCACCACTTTTATAGAGGTCTTTTTCATATTTTGTGCAATTAAAAGATTTCTACAGAACATTTTTTAATGCCTAACCATTTATCTATGAGTTAAATACATATAGGAAAGTTAAATCATTGCTATTTTTGTTTTCATCAAGATTAAAATTCCGTTTATTCAACTGGTATTTACTATATATCTACACTACCCGTGAACACTGTTAGGCCCTGGATAAGTAATAAGCATAACCGACAAATTCCTGCTTCAAAGAGCTTAAGTTATAGAAAGGATGTCGAACATCAATAGTATCAGCAAGTGAAGGAGATAAGCATTCTGGACCAAAATAAAAGAACACAGTGAGGTACACTTTTAAATGGTGATACCAGCCTAGAAAGTAAGATTCCATAATTATGTAAAAGAAAGATCACGCACAAACCCAGCCACTGTTCATGTACTCAGATAGTGCTACCAGGTAACAGGTCCTGGGGAAATTCTTTCCAGGGTCCCAGGGAACAAAGTAGAAAAGAAGTATGCTCTGAAGGGACTCAGCGAACAGACTCAGAGCTCATAAGGAGAAGGGAAAGGGTCTTTTAAATCTGGAATTCCTGGAGGGCTTCTTTCTCATGCAAATACAGAATGATCAGTCTAGCAAAAACTCACTTGGCCTGGTGCCAGATTTAAACTGTCCTGTCAATGACTTGTTTGGCTTTATGCCAGGTATAAATGAAAAATTGAAAATAGCACTTTTTTGATTGGTTCCATACACAGTGCTCATAAGTTGCCCTCATCCTGGTCCTGTGTTCCACACATGTGCCCTGGGTCTCCCTGACTTTGACAGATTATGCCCCGTTAGTTATCTGACTGATTTTGCCTTGGCCCTAACCTCACATTTCAATAGGCCACAAGGATTGCCAGCTCCAAATTAATTTCTTTCTTCCCCTTGAGAACTTTGATTTCTCCTGCCCATTAGTTTCAAGCACACGCATTGTGTTGCTATCTAGATTTTCCACCAGTTCATGAAGGGAAATACATTATCCCCCAACACAACCTAAGCAGGCATAAGGAAGAAATAGCCAACACCCACACTAAAGGATTAAAACCTAAATAAAACATTGTCTTATAATAACAAAAGTTCTCATGCACTCAAGTAAATAATCAGCCTGAGTTTTTAGTTTTCTATTGGTCTTTTTCTCTAGTTTTGCTACGAATTCTTACAGCCTTCCAAAATATCGTGTATAAAGTTAAAATCCAGTTCCTCATAGTTAAAAGGTTTTGAAGAGTGAGAGTAGAGAAAATAAGGAGTAGAAAACCTT
Source organism: Dolichotis patagonum (assembly GCA_004027295.1). Classification (NCBI taxonomy): domain Eukaryota; kingdom Metazoa; phylum Chordata; class Mammalia; order Rodentia; family Caviidae; genus Dolichotis; species Dolichotis patagonum. The sequence goes on from PVJX010000947.1 coordinate 42,392, forward strand.
AAGGGTCAACAAAAGGTTAAAAGAGGACACATCTTTCCAAATTACCGAGAATAAGTAGAGCATCAAATCCCACAGATCAACTAAGGGGAAAAAGGGAAGAAAAAAGCAACCGGAAAGTCTTTGTTTCACCAGATGGTCCCAGAATTTCCACTCAGGTAACCTAGTTTAGAAGGTATCCAAAGAGGCCTTGTTCTAGTAAAATATAATGGGGGTGGCAGTGTTCCCGGAATAGAGCTTTTAGATAAAGGTTTAAAAGGAGCAGGAACTAGATTTTATAAATCAAAAAGAGAGCATTTATTTCAAGCTTGAGCGAGATCGTTAAAGAACATTGAGAATAAAAATACAAATAAGTAAAAAGAAAATCCTGTTATAGGGGAGCATTAGAGTTCTCACTCATTTATTTACCAAATTTTAATTCAGCAGCTATTATGTACCAGGCACTAGGGGAATAAGACCACAGAAGACCATATTTCAAATACCTTTCTTCATAGAGTTTAGATAATATGACTTTGGGACCAAAATAGCTGAAGAACACAGAGATGAGAATGAGAACTTTCCCACCTGCTATCCTAATCCTGACATTTTCTCCTACTGGCCTCCTCTTGTACCCTGGACTACCCAACACTTCCGTGTCATAATGTCTCACTTATGCGATCTATTGTCTACATTGTTGTCCCTCTTACTCTCTAGAAAGTGGCTTGAGGATAGAGATCATAACCATCTTACTGAAGCTTATAACCCATCTCCATCCTTGCTAAATACTTCACTGGCTGGCTGGCTAGATGAAAGGATGGATGGATGGATGGATGGATGGATGGAAAGATGGAGGGACAGATGGGTAGTCAAACAGTTGGATGATTTTCTAGGTTATGGTTAAAATTGTTTTTGTATAAAAAGAAAGCCTGACAGAGTGGTTAAAAGCAAGTATACCTCACTTACTATTAAACCAATTTTTTAAATTCTCGAGTGCTACAGTTTCTTCAGTTGTAAATTAAGTATAGAAATAGTGCTTCCGCTATGGTGTCATAGAATGAGCTGTGTCAGGTACTACCTACAAAGGACTTAGTACATTTCTAGATCCTAAACTGCTCAATAAATGTCTACTATTATTATCACCATAGGGTTAGGGTTAGGGTTAGGGTTAGGGTTAGGGTTAGGGTTAGGGTTAGGGTTAGGGTTAGGGTTAGGGTTAGGGTTAGGGTTAGGGTGATGAGTTGCTATTGAAATACTGCATCCCTTCTCCTCAGCTCCATTGTAAGATCAAAGGGTGTCAACTGTAAGCTAAAGTGATGTCAAGCTGTTGATCTGTGAAAAGATTAAAAAAATTTGGGAATATATCTAAGCAGCATATTGAACAAAAAAAATTATACAATCAGAAAAAAAAGAGAAAAAGACAAAAAGAAGAAAAGGAAAGAAAAAAATCTCAACATGGCGTGTCCAGATCCACTTTTCAGGATAAATAATACCTCTGTCTCCCCTGCACTTAACTCCAGCCTCCCCCATGGACAAGCGTTAGTCCCTGCTCGTGATGTGGGACTGTACCCTGTGCCTACAGAATGTCCTGCCCAGCTAGTGCCAGCGACTGTTCACTGATGTAGAAAAAGAAAGAAAAGTAAACGGAAATTCTGTTTGAAATTAAGTCTTACCTAGCCCTAAAGTATTAAATTACCTTTTTTTTTTATTCTTTTGAAAAGTCTAATGACCTTTTCTGTGCAAAACCTTTAGTCAAAATCATCACAGCCCCTCCTCACCGAGAACTATCTATTCCCTTCTAAACAAGAAGAGTTCACCTATCGCCACCTTATGAAAACCCAGTAACTTGGATGCATCCCTCGGCTTTCAGCAATAATACCCTTGGACTCTTTCCCAACCAGAGGGATCTCATGGGGAATTTAAAACTCTACAAAAAAAATTTATTTTAATTACTCAGACTGGAGCCGCGGATGGCCCCGGGATCTCCCGACTTGTCAGCCACAGTGCGCACGCAAAGCGTGTTAATACCTACTGTGTTCCCTGGCCCACACACTCCAGCCCAGGGTAGACGGACGCTTTCCCATCAGCAGAAGAACCTTCCCTCTGTCTCAAAATTTTTTGTTCTTATCATGAAAACGTAAATGCTGTACATCTGTTTGGAAAGAGAATTTTAAGCTTTTTGAACCTAACAGACTTAAATCTGACACGGTATCTACATAAATATATATACACACATATTTTCTTACCTGCCTTGTCTGATAAACAACAGCCAGATAAGCAACTCAAGTCTTGACACAAAAGAGGTAAGAGTAACGAATGAAGACTTTTGAATTTTTTCATAGAGCACCTACGCATCCTCTGCTGTCTTCGCCTTGACTGCTTAGGAGTATCGTGTTAGTATCTCGCGAGTTCTAGGCTCATATTAGTAGCACAACAAATACTTGTGGTATCAACAGAATAAATCTTGAGTGAACTTAACATTTAGCCAAATTAAATCATTAGAGAGGTCATTTTTAAGTGTAACTAGTTAACAACTTGGTGGCACATGACTATAATGTCAGTTACTCAGAAGCCTGAGGCAAGAGGATCACAAGTTTGAAGTGTTGGTGAAACTTACTGACACTATCTCAAAATAAAAACTAAAAAGGGCTGTACATGCAGCATACTGGTAGAGAGTCCCTGAGTTTTATCCTCAGTATTACAAAATGATAACAACAATAACAATAATATAAAAATTGTATCAGTAAAATTAATTTAAAAACAATACAAATTAAAAACATACCATCATTCAACCAAGTTTAAAGGGAAAAAATGCATGGAAAAAAACTCCACATTGCAAACAATACCTCTTGTTTTCCTTGTATGTATTTAACTTGCAGATTGGGGATTGGAATAGTGCCTTTGCACGAGCCTGTTTTTATGTTGAGATGGAATCTGACCAAGTTGTCAAATTGCCAAGGCCAAGCTCAGACTTGTAATCCTCTTTCCTCAGCCTCCTAGAGGGCTGGGATCATAGGATGCACCACCATACCGGGTCATGTTTAAGGAGGTAAAATTATGTCTATATTTTTATAATATATTGTAACTTCTTATGATATTTCAGGGGGAATATTTTACTTTTACAATATCAAGTATGATTTTAACAGTGGTCGAACTATTAATAGACAAAGCAATTCTTCTTTCTTAAAAACCAAGCTATTTACATATCAACATTTCTCTTAAAGTTGTCAACAAACTTTTCTGATTTACCTGCTATCTGTATTTCCTCTACCTTTGCTAATTAGCATAAAATTCAATTTCTTGTCGCTGCAGTCATCATGACAATCTGATTGCAGTATTTCTAGAGCAATTCCTAAAAACTACATTTGTACTCTTCAAAAAGTTTTTTAAGTTATACTACCTATGAAATTTACAAAATTCAAAAATGAATAAATAGCAAGACTTACCTAGTATTAGCCATGACCAACACTGAGACTTAATTGATTCCCTATTTCAAAATTATAAAATAAATTACTTCTGTTAATTTAAAATTAAAATTTATGTACTTTATTATGCATACATGTATATATGTAAATAATACTAAATATATAGTCATTTAATTACTAATAGTATAATATTATGCAATAAAAAATGCAACAACTTCTCATATAGATGGCCTAAGCTCTGTTTAATAAGCGAACATAGTATCACTGCTACTCACTACATTAGATGCTATGGAAAGTGCCTGCTTGATTTCCATGGGGTTTGTGAACAATATATGTTACATAGCCCCAGATGCTCTTGTGATTATTTAAGTAAATTATTACAAACTTGTCATGTAACCTGTTAATCTACTTATCTGTAATAATAAAAAAAAGTCAACCTTTTAAGAGGTAAAAAGCTGCTACCTGATCATCTCCACTCTTACAATTATTGACTTTTATTAGCTATAGCTTCTAATTTGTTTCTAATTCGTAAAACTATTAACATCAATTCTAATATATATGGGTTCTGAGGAAGGCAAATAGTTAATGTTGTGGGATACAAATTTGCTTTTTAGAAAAAAAAGCAAATATGAGTTAAGGAACAGAATAAAAGGTTTATGGAACTTAATGGAAAGTGTGTACCAAAGCATTGTTACTAGACAAGGTGGCAGGTAGTAGAACACTTATTGTCTCACTTTATGCAGTGGTTTTGAGGTGGGAGAGTCTCACTTAATATTTGGCAGGATACTTGAGAGAACACGATCTCAGGTTCTTAGTCTCCAGAGAATGGTAAACTACTTCTGCTTTATGAACCCACACATTGAAGAATAATTCTATGAACTTAGGGTCACTTTGTGATTGGAAATTAAACGTAGAAAGCAGATACCATGGACTCTGGTACTCTAGTTGCCAACCTTTCTCATTCCTCCAGGCTGCAGGTGATGTATCTACTCCACAAAGATCATAGGCCTTAAAATTTTAATGTTTATTATGTAAGACTACAAAGCAAAAATAAATCAAGCTGGCCCTGTTCTGGTTTTGATGGACAGGAAAATCAGGTTATAATTAGTACAAAAAATGATTTCATAGGTTTCTTCACGTAGGAGGAAACAAACATGATGCAGGCATGAAGCATGCCACTGTGCCACTGTGACTGTGCATTCCTTCAGGCAGAATCTTCCTCCCAGATTCATGAAAATCACCACCGTGTCCACTCACATCGTCTATCCCTTAAAGGTGTCAACAGAGTCACCAAAAAGAGATCTCTTAAATAAGTGGAAATAAAAGACATGTAGAAAACAGGAAAAGCAAGAAATAACTGAAAAAAAAGCTACTATATTTTAGCCTTTACTGAGATGTGACACAATTAAGCATTCTTCCCCAGTGTCATGTGGCTTAATTTTTACAACAATGCAGTAGTAATCATCTCCATGTTACTGATGATATACTTTGAGGTACAAAGAGATAAAGCAACATCCTGAATATCAGACAATAGCAAGGTTTAGTTTACCAATTTCAAAATCCACATTCTTTCCCTATGAAAAAATGTTTTCAACAAAGCAATTTATTCTCTCATGGTATATTTAATTTTATAATAGAAATAGGCTCTTTGAAATGGTAATATTTTAGAAATCTCATTGTAAATCATTCCTTCTATTTCATGGCAACCTACTGAAGGTGTGGTCTGTTCACTATACCATCTTCCTCAGTAGCATAACAAGTAACCCATTCCCCTTTATTTTTCATTTACTTCCTTATTGTTTTACCATGCTGGGGATGGAACCCAGGGCCCAACATGTAGGCCTGCACTCTACCACTGAGCAGCCCCAGCTCCCATTTCCCTTTCAGCAGCTTTTACTGTTTACATTGTTTTCTGAGATTCGCCTCTGAAAACAATAAACCAGTTCCAAACTTTCTGTATGACAGTCTTAAACGTCAGTGTAAGAATATTTAGACCAAGCTGGCTACATGGCATATGCCTGTGGTCTCAACACGTAAAGACTGAAGCAGGAGGACCAGAAATTCAAGTCCTGCCTGAAAACCTTGAGAGACTCTGTCCCAAAATAAAAAAGGGTAGGAGATGTAGCTTGATGCTGAGGCTGTGGATTCAATCTCCACCCCCCAAAAAGGAGGATGGGTATATTTAAATCATTTATGACTTCTGTGACATCTTTCTTCTTATGGATGTGTTCTCCTGGCTGGAATGACCATTTCCAGCAACTAAAAGAACTTGCTAATAAAGGACAAGAGCATAGCCCCCTTTTCTCAGTTGTAGCACTACAAATCTATAAATATACAAAAATAATCGCTTATTTATTTGTCAACCATATCATAACACTTCTGGCTCATAATGAATTCAAAGCCAAGAAAAATTTACTTGCGCTGCTACAGACCATTTCCCCTCATGTTAGCCTTGGGAATTAACTTCTTGAACTAATGCACAGAACCTTTTATTTTCCTCAAAATTTTGTCCTCAGATCGTCTTGAGCACTGAAGTCTGCTCCCTCTGATATCCATGCCTATAACATGCAGCAAACTTGACCACCATGCTTTTCATGCCTTCATTCAAATGGACTAGAAGGCTACTCTGATCAGGACAAAATCCAAAGCCCCAGGCTCACTACTGGAGACTCACTAACAACTTTTATGATGCTTCACCAATTACAAAACACTTCATCAAATAGTATTCTCAACACACCCTATGCATAACACACTGTCATTGTTCCACACTGAAGAAAAAGACATCAGAAAAACTATAAGACATCTCTGAAATGATGCAGCTAATAAATGACAAGATAGGAAATAATCCTTGGGGCTTTTAACTCTGTTTCCAGTCAAAGGCAAGTTTTTACTCACTGTTGTTATTTTATTTATTTTTCAGTCATGGGGATCAAACTCAAAGCCTTGCTCGTGCTAAGCACATGTTCTCCCATGGAGCTATAACCTCCTCAGTCCCCAAAGACAGATTTTTAAACACAGTTACCTAATTTCTTTTTCCCCTGATACCAACAAAGCCTAGTTAAAGTGAAATGAGTGCTGAGATTCCATCTTACTCCAACAAGCGTGGCTATTATTAAAGACACAAAACATCAAATGCTGGCAAGGATGTGAAGAAAAAGGAATCCTTCAACACTGGTGGTGGAACTATAAACTAGTACAACCACTGTGAAAAAACTAAAAATAGAAATTCCATTTAGTTTAACTATATCTCTCTTCTGTATCATCCCAAAAGAGTTAAAAATAACATCATCTTACAGTGATAAATGTATACCCATGTTTATAGCAACATGTGGTATACTGGTTCATGAATGTCTCTGTTTGAAAACAATTGAAAGCAAAGGAGTTTGATAAAATTCTGTTTTTGTTTTTAAACTTTACATCAGGTGACAAATGACCACAGCCATCTTTCCTGCATGAACACAAATATGGCCATGTTTTCCAAAATTGTACAATAAATTAAGTTGGTGAGCCACAGTACCACTGTAATTCTCAATAGATAAATTATGAGAACAGCCTAGATGCCCTTCAATGGATGAATGGATAAAGACAATGTGGTATAGATATACAATGGATTATTAGCCATAAAAATAAATTGAGTCATTGTAACAAAGTGGATGGCTCTTGAGACCATATTAAGTGAAAAAAAAATCAGACGGAGAAGTTAAATATATATGGTTATCTTCTATGAGAAATCCAAAATACTCACAGTTACGGAGTAAAATGAAGGAGAGATGTTAGGAAATAGGTAGAATTTTGGAGATGGGGAAAGTGATCTAGAGAATGGGGGAGGTGTGGGATGGGGGTAAAAAGATCAAAACTGACCAAAGTAATAGACAGACAGACAGACAGACAGATAAATAATCCCCCAAAAGAAATGGAATTATTACTTATTGCTATATAGATATATAGAGAGAGGTAGATAGATACATACAGACAGACAGACAGACTGGCGCAGGTATTACAAGCTGAGCCTGGAATCTCCCTTCACTCTACCACACTCACTCTCTCTTCCGCACCTCTACCGTGAGGCGAAGCAGCAGGTGGTGCTGGCCAGATGACGGCCCCTGATCTTGGCCTTGCCAGCGTCCAGAGCCACGATCCCAATTAAGCCACTTTCCTTTGTTAAAAAAGATAAATAAAATCAAGAAATATTCTCTACACATTAAGTCAACCCCAAAATATGACGCAGGTTAAAAATGGGCTTCTCTGGGGTCCCTAGCTCTGTCTCTTTGTCCTGTCTCAACAGCCCCTCAACCCTGGCACCTACAGCACCCTGAACCCTCAGAGTGTAGAAATCACCAGCCGATAGTGTGTCCCTACACTGTGACCTGCTCTGAAAATAATTTTTGTGAGTGACTATCCATCCAAATGGTTTGATGGCATTTTACATGGAACAGAATTGTTTTAATGTTTGAAGACACTTTGAGGTTTATTTAATTCAAATGCTTATTTCACAGATGAAGCAGTAGAAACTGAGAAAGGAGAATTCACCATACAAGATCATCCTGAGGAGAAGTGAAACAGAAGACCAAAGCTGGACACCTCCGGCAAGGTAAATTGCTCTGGTATTTCCTGGAGTCTTGTTTTTAGAAATCTGATTTTTGACTGCAAGATGACATCATTAGCAAGGTGAAGCTTCTCATTCTGTCTTATTAAGAAATCAATAGATATTCATAATACACTGGACATTATCTTAGCATTTAAGATGATATCAATGAATAAAATGCGGTAACTAGCTTTGGTTATTAGTATCTGAGAACACAAGCTGCTGCAGGTACCAGGGTTGAGGAGAGGCCTGAGGGAGGACACTCAAAACAGTGGTTCTTAGTTTACAGATAGTGCAAGCTTCTCTGAAATTTTCATAAAATGCCACCCTTTCCCCACGCAAGTCCTTAGCCTCCAGCTTACGTATGCTGTGGCCTAGAACAAGCCAGGCTTGACTCAAGCGCCAGGGTCAGAACTGCATAGAGCCAGCTACTGCCTTATTTATGGGTCTTTGGTTAAGACTGCTTCTGTTTCAGCATCCTTCATCTTTTATTTAAATGGACAGCATCTTATCCTGAAAGGCCTTGATATAAGAGAGGAGTGAGTCTAAATAAGCATTTAATGAACTAAGTGGGACGAAGTCAGAAAAGTACACTAAACTGAAAATATTGTCTTTCAAAACTGTTAATAATGAAAGTGAGAATGATCCATGTTCACAGTAGGAGACATACGTTCTTTTTTTTTGTCCTCATTGTTATTCTTAAGAAAAAAAGACAGAAGAATAAATAGCCGTCTAGACTGCTACTTGTTGTGTGCCCGATCTTACATCTACAGTAGTAGCAACTTCCCAGCCGGCGCAAGAAGGGATGGCGGCTGTGCACAAAAAGGAATAGGTTTATCTTGTGATTAGCTGTTTCCTGATCTTTCCCTTAGTACTGCAATATTTCAATAGACTTATGTTCTGAAATTTATATTTTCATTTATATTCTGGAAATAACTTCTTTGCACAATAGTCTTGAAAACTCCAATTTTTCTTTAAAGTTATTGGTAATGAGGTTTGATTTTACTGATTCAAAAACTACATTTTGGTCAGTTAGCATATGCAAAATTGGTTCCAGGAGGCAATGTGGTGTAACAGGAAGAACATTTCAGAGTGAGAGCATCGTAGACGGAATTTCAATGTTGTCTCCAACTATTGTTTTTGTTCCCTCTTTTTGAGACAGAGTCTCACTATGTCACCTAGGCTGGCCTTGTACTCCCAGTGATCCTTCTGCCTCAGCCTCTGGAGTGCTGAAATTACAGGCGTGTGTCACCACACCCAGCTTTCCAAATCGGCTTCTGAAAATAAGCAAGGCATAAAATTTAATGAGCCTCAGTTCCTTCATCTTCGAATGGAGGTGACACATTTGAACTTCTTGGTATAGTTCTTATCCTGAAAGAAGAGTTTTCCAAGGTGCTAAGGCTTTTTGTCTCCTTTGCAGCAGCCACAGCAGAACTAAATGTTCTGTAGAATAATTTTTCTAAAATTGGCACCTGATAAAGGTCATGTGATCTGCTTAAAGATGATCCCATTCTGTTTTATTCTTTCTCTGGTTCTTCACAATTTGGAAGTAGTACATTACTGTAGTTTGGTAGTGATCACAATAGCTAACATTCGCTTAGCTCTTTGTATTTATCTAAATGCTTTACACCTTTTAGTCTTAGCAGGTATAGGAATGAAGTTTTGTTAGAACTGCTGTTTTCCAGTCGAGGAAAATGAAGATGGAAGTGGTTATAACTTATCCAGAGTCACATAGTTTGTTGGAACAGCGGTGGGGTTCAACTCCAGACAGGACCTGGAGCCCAAGAATGTAACAACTCCAGCACTGACACTCAGCAGAATCATCTCCCAGCCTCCACCTAGTCGCCAGGCACCGTGAGCCTTACCTTCTCCATCTTTAACATAGGGATGATGTACGTTAAGAATCCACCCCTGGCCCACCGCACTGCCATGCCACGGTGCTGTCTCTGTTCTTTGAATGGAGTTCCATGTTACGAGATCTTAGTGCTTTCACAGATCTCGGTATTCTCTTCCTAGGGCTGCTGCAGCAAACTACGACAGATTTGGTGGCTCAAACAGCATTAACATATTCTCAGATAGTCCTGGAGGTAGCAGTCTGAGGTCAAGTTGTTAGCTGAGCTGCTCACTCCAGAGGCCCTAGGGAGACTCTTTCCTTGCCTCTTCCAGCGCCTGGTGCTTCAAGCATTCCTTACTGGTGGCTACGTCACTCCAGTCTCTACCTCTGTCTTCACACGGCCTTCTGTGTGTCTCCCTTCTAAAGACAGTGTCATTGAGATATTTAGCTCTGATCCAGGTAATTCGAGATACTCCTATAAATATTAATCACATCCTTAATTACATCTAAAGCCTTTTCTTTCAAATAAAGTTACATTTACCAGTTTCAGGACACAGACATCTTTTGAGGTGCTACCATCCAACCATCAACGATATCTTGATCCGAACAGTAGCAGATGCTCTTTGGGTCTTATTCCTAACATCAAGCATGCACCCCTTCAAAGAGAAAACACAATTTAGGTCTATAGTAAAAATAGCTTACAAAATCTGTTGAAAAATATACATATTTTACTATGCCAAATTGCCGTTAGCTGTCTCTACATTTACCTGCTGCACCATGGAATCAATTAATAGTTGGCCTGGAGAAACATGTTTTCTGTTTTTCTGCATTTGTTGGTGTTAATGAAAACTATAGGCAAAAAAGTTGGTTCCGATAGCCATAAACACTCTACCAACAACTTGGCCATCTTGTCAGCGAGTTTTTCTTCCAGTACATTACTTCTGTAATTCACTTCTAAGCACAAAATTATGAAATTTAATTAGACTAACTTTAGTTGCCTAAAAGCAATACAGGCTTTGACTTATACTTGTTTGTTTCTTCCTCTCTGGGGAGACTCTAGAATTATCCAACTCATGCTGAATGTGTAAAGAAGTCCCTTAATTGCCCTGTGGTTGTTTAATTTTCTTCCTTGGCTTTGGTTCGTCACAGATTTTCAGGCTAGTGTCTCAGCTCACTCTGAAGGCTTGAACTTCAAGTTTCACTTCTGATATTCACTCTGCTGCCCACATGAGGACCAGGTTAACAAAAGAATGCTGGCAAGTATTCTAAAGTAGAAAGAAAATTCCCAGGAAGGTATTAGCAAGCATGGAACCTTCTGTACAACACCGATGACACTGGTGTCACTCACAGAAAAATTACAGCATCCTATTTGGATGTAGAAAGCCAGTAAATTACTCCTATACCCAATTTTACACAGATACAGTATGAGATTCTGCCATTAATGACACAATCTTACACATCTTCGACATAAGAAATGATGTGTCTGTACCTCTGTAAGCCAAATTGTGCTCAAATAAAGCAACTTGCAATTAAGCCTCTATGACAAGAACTGCCATGTAGGGTTGTGCAGCGTATCCCACACAGCAGTATTAGGGACCTTGTTCAAGACATATTCGAAAAGTTTCCTTTAAGTAGTAGTTTGTGTAATGGCAACATAGATTGACATTGATTTATTTTAGACAATTCAATTAGCAAACATAAATAAGACCTGAGTTTTTTTTTCTGTGTAAACTATACAAAGAACTCCATTGTCAAACACATTGTTATAGAATGTATCACAAAGACTCTTTTTGTCTATAATTCTGCAAAATCTTACAAATAATTTAAGCCTATAACAATTGACAAGTCACAAAATAGATCCTGCCATTGCTATGACTGTATTACTTCTAAAGAGCCAAAAACCCATCCCTGCACTCCATGCTACAACACTGAGACAGCTTAGAGGCAATTATCAATTATCTTCGCTTTTCATGGAGACATTGTGACATGAAAGATTTTGGAGTTTGCCCAAGGATACAGACTAAAATATATAAATAGAAGGAAAGAGGGTAAGAGGAAAGAACAGAGAGAACAAGACAGGATTACTGTAATACAGTTCAGATCTCCACATGTTCCCTGCCTGAATTTTTTTCCATTGGGGCCATTTTTCTACATATTAACCTTAAATTGTTATTCACTAACTATAAGTATTTGCAAAAGCCATGTTAGTAGTATTTAAATCTGCTTCAGAAGTATTTCTCATTTCATTTCCCATGAAATTTTCTCATTTTGAGAATAAAAAGTGTTTGTTAGACATATTTTCTTTAAAAAAATGAACATTGGCTCGCATCCATCTTCAAAAAGGCACATGGTACTGAGTTTGCAGAAAACAATCTAGGTGAACTCATTGCCTTAAAGCAGACAAAGTGAATTCATAAGCACCTTATATGGACCCCACACAGTGCTGGGGAAATATTAAATAGCTTCAGTGTGTTGCTGCTTTCAGAAACTATAGAGTTTGATCAGTAGCCAACCAACTAATGAGCCAGCTACACACTGGAGATAAAGAAATGAATGTCTGGGGCCGGGGGCTTAGCTCAGCAGCGTAAGTGCCTGCTTGGCAAACACAAGGCTGTGATTTCAATCCCTGGCATCAAAAAAAAAAGAAAGAAAAAAAAAGAATGTCATACATTCTCCGTATCATACATGCCTAGTTTTACTACACTGTAATTGCTGAAATGCTGCTCCAGTGCTTAACACATACAAAGCAATATATTTTCTTTGGTGGGAAGACAGTCCATCAGAGAATGTTTCATAGAAAAGTGTTTATAGGAGCTACCTGGAAAATAGGACTTTATCTAGCAGAGAAGGAGCACAAGAGAATTTCTAGAAAAGAAAAGAAAAGAAAAGAAAAGAAAAGAAAAGAAAAGAAAAGAAAACTTCTATATTCTAAAATATAGAAGTTTTAGCATCAATGGCATTTAGCAGGAGAATTGAAAGAAGCTGGACAGGTGGAGAAATCAGACCGTGCATGGCCTTAAACAAATGTTTCATTTCCTAGGAAATGAAATCCACGGAGATTCAAGCAGATAAATGAATATGTCAGTTTGGAAAAGGATGGTTTTAAGCTGAAAAAAGAGACAAGCTAGTGAGCTATTTCATTAGTCCCAATGAGAAATGGAGATATTCCACCTTACTCTTCAGTAAAATCTTCTGTAATGATGGAGACATGTATCTGTCAAACATGGTAGGCATTACTTTCTCTCATAGATCACTAGAAATTTAAGTTTCAGCATGTGCCTAGTGGCTGCCCTATTGGACAATACAGAAACAAAGAAGCAATCACTGAGTTAAGCCTGAAAGTAAGGGTTATTCCAGTGACAAGGTGCAATTGGTGGATAAAGAAATTTATGTGGTAAGAATTGGGATGTAGTTCAGTGGCAGGGAGTTTGCCTAGCATGTGCCTGATCTTGGGTTTGATCTCAAGTACACAAAAAAAGCTATGTGATAAGGTCATAATTGGAAGAGGTTTCATGAAAGCAGAGAATTAAATAGAGTAGGATGGACTAGAAAAAATATAATAGAAAGCAAAATATTAGCATGTAGTATGAAGTATTGTTCTGAGGTGTTTGTTTCAGTTGCATGACTGTGTGCCATTGTGTACCCTAGGCAACAGGGTTACCTGTACTTTCTCTCTTTATTGTGTTTAAAATATGTAAAGCCTATGAACAAGAGTTATTGGGGAAAGTTTTCCAGAAGGGAAGAACAGCATAAGCAATGTTAACCTGAGTTTACAATAAAGATAATCCTGACCTTTCAAGACTTTGTTAATTGCTATTTTTCTTTTGAAAATTTTTAATGAACTTTACTTTTAGAACAGTTTAAGACTTACAGAAAAATCAGGAAGGTAGTACAGAGTTCTCCTGCGCTCGGCACTCAGATTCCCCTCTTGAAGTCCTAATTAGAATTTCCCATATGTTACAATGAGTGAGGCGATATTAGTATGCTATTTTTAACTAAATTCCTTGCTTTAGATTTATTTAGCTTTCATCATTTTTGATTCAGGATTCCATCTGAGATACCATGCTATAATTAGTCATTGATTACCTTAAGCTTCTCTGAGCTGTGACCATTCTTTACATTCTGTTGGTTTCTTGGTGACCCTGAGTGTTTTGAGGGACCCTGGTCAAGTATTTTGTAGGACAGCTTTTTGCTGGAACTTACCTAATTTTGTAATGATTAGATTTATGGGTTATTGAGAAGACTACAGAGATAAAGTGCCACTGTCATTATATTATCTCTATTATCATCAACATGATTAAGCACTGTCAATGTTGCCCTTGTTCAACTGGGTAGTGCTAATAGCCTTCTCAACTGTAAAAATACTTTTTTATCCCCCTTTCTGTACTGTACTCTTTAGAAGGAAATCCCTGGGCTCTTAATTTTTTTCATAAATAAATTATTTAAAGAAAGGTTTGCATTTGAGTAAGTCATATTGAGTTCTTTCCAAACAGATCTACTTCTGATACAGACATAGCCTCTTTTTAGATGCAGAATGTCTTTCTGGAACAAGATGGGCACTTTTTATCACTTCTCAGATTTCAAGTTCAAAATAGAAAGCACAAAAAAGCTGAGTAATTAATACAGAATTCCAAAATGAATTGGGAAGCTGTTATTCCCAAATCAATTGTGGTTTCTTCTGATTTTTAGCCTTTGATTCTGATTCTAATGCTTCAGAAGCAAATTTAATCCAAAACATGCTAGGTCTTTTTTAACCAGGAAGGAAGTTAATTTTTAGAAAGGGAAACCCCTTCTTGGTAAAATCCAATAATTTGGAGTACTTTCTTTTTTAGGTGAGGGAGGGTTGTAGTGTTGGTTACATTTTCTGCAAAATTCCAGGTAAAGCCATTTCACTGCAATTGCCTGACTTCTTACTACTCCTGCTCCCAAGAACAGAAAACAACAAAAACTTCATGAGTAAGTGTAGCAGTCACCTCTCCCACTTACTCCCCTTCCTCTGGTTTCATGTCCTGACTCCCTCAAAGGGGCTCATGTTAGCAGGGCTGTCTTTATACTGGCTACAATTGCTTAGTTTCCTATCTTCTTAGGTCAGCACGAGCTCTACCCCAAACAATGTGGGTTCCAGACCATCTCTCTCTCAATCTGGGAGAGGAGATGAAACTTCCCCACGGCACAGAAATCTAGTGAGAGAAACATGTTACCTGTTGATCAAAGGGTAGCAACATTAAAAAAAAAAAAATAGCAACCAACTCTCCAGGTCTTTAAGTTCTTTACCGTCCTACTGTTCCTGTTCAATCAGTGGATTCTGCTTAGATTCTATGTCCTGCTTTTTGTTCTCAAGACTCTAATGATTCTTCTCTGTCTTTTGTCCCCTAACCTGACAAAGTTCTGCTTTGGGCCTTTCCTCCACATTAATATACATTTCCAGTATAACATCTTAGGCTTGATGAGTTCCCAGTGATATTTACAATAAATACACATTCAACACCTCAGTGCAGGACAAACATATGAACTACAGGACATCAGGAAAAAGTGCTCTATAAGGATGGGATAGGGTCTGGGGAACTGACAGAAAGTGGAATTGGGGCTTTCCAGATGCCCTTCACACTTAGCTCCATCACTTCACTTGGGCTTAGAACCCAGAAAATCTCCATTAGAATTTCTCCTTCTCATTCCAATGTTAATTCACAGAATTGATGAGAATTCATGCCAATCCCACATGCATCTGTCAGTTGAACTTGATTTGACAGCCAACTTAATATCAGTTTAATATTAACCCTTGGCTTGGTCCTTTGTTTAAAATGAGTGACTCAGTGTGAGAATATATTATAATCCATCCAGCTCTAGGATACATGTTCACTACCTAACACAGGTGGTATATTGTTTAAAATGTGTTTTGGTGGAATATACTCAGCTAAATTATAATACTTGAAAGCAATGGCTATTACTATTTTGGTCAACACAGGCTATTCACTGTAATTTCCAAGGAATATTCTAAGTGTAAAGTGTAAATGTGGAAAATTGTTTCCAATAAACAAATGAAAGTGGAGGAGAGGGGAAAGTTTTTGAGTAAAGTATTTCTTCCATAAGCAAGTCCCTAGAATGTATACCTTACTTGCAATATTTCTATTCTTTGAAACAATCCTGAACAGTACAGAATATTATCTCCCTTTTACAGGTGAGGAAATTGAGGCCAAGGAAATAAAGTAACTACCCAAGGTCGTATAGCCAGTAAATAGAACAATCAAACTTTGAATCAAGGTCTAGCTGTACTCTCATACATTCTGCACTGTGCCAGTAAAATAAAAGTACTTTCTAACCTATGAATGATCCTGTGAAAGCATAAATGTTTTTCTTATTATTAAGAAGATTCTGAAAAATTAAATCCATTAGACATGTCAGAATATGGCACTACAGTGGTTGTCTCTGAAGATGATTTTTATCACGGTTTTAAAACCACAACAAAAAGAAAGAGCTTTCTTTTGGACTCGAAGGCCCGTTTCTCCAGTAACAATGCTGGCTTTATCAGGGCCCCTATTTTTAACAGGGAACTTCAAGTGCTTTGTTTGCCATTGGGCCTTCCCAAGAACTACAGTCCCCTGGACGATGGCCCCTTTAGAAGCCCCTACTCTCCCCTTCATCCAAGAATATCATCTTGGTTGTCTAGGCTGCTGTAATGGCACTGTAAAGTGGGTGACTTATCAACAGTAGAAAATATTTCTCTCAGCTGTGGCGGCTGAAAACCTAGACTAAGGCTGCACAGCATCAGCGTCGGTGAGGGCCTCTTCCGGGTTTGCACACAGCGGTCTTCGTACTGCGCCCTCAATCGGCAGAAGGGGAGGGGAGGCTTCTGGCTTCCCTCTGATTCACAAGGGCTTTGCCTCGGTGTCATCACCTTCCAGAGGCCTTGGCACCTAATGAGATCATTTAGGGGTTAAGATTTCACCATAGAACTTGGGGCACCTGCATATTTAGTGTGTAGCAAGTGTCACCAGATGAGTCCAGCGTGCAGGCCGGGAGCCCGCGGAGACCCTCCATGGTCACTTTCGTCAGTGCCGCTTACGGGTGCACAAGCACATTAAAGATCTACGCGATCTAAGCCAGTTTTTAAAGTCATCAAGGTTAGAGGAATTTTTAAAAAAAGAAACTACTCTCTCCTTTCCTATATACAGGGAGTTACCTTTTAAAAAACACATAACTAAACACAAGATTCACGGTGTATTTGAGTCAACCTTTCGGGGCCTTAGCTAGGGTACGGCACTAGGCCTTTAAAGAAGTGTGTAAATTAATTTCATACTGCATTGTGAAAAATCAAGATTTTAAAATATCTGCTGTAATTTAGCTCTAGGTTACTTCAGATAACAATTTTGGGGTGTTTCTACCATCTTTGTCCAAGGTAGCCTCTTGCCTCAGCTCCCTGCTTAACAATTTCCATTTCGCGTGCTTTCCTGACTCCTTATTCACTGTGTGCGCCTCACGTGATCCAGAAGAGTCTCTCTGTCTGCAGCACCTCTTAGGACAGAACCCTCTGAGGCTGCTACTACTGTGTTTATTCAATGAATGAATAAATTTTCCTACCCACAATACTAATCAAATAGTCTAAAATGTTTCATTTTTAATAGTGCATGTCATTGCATAAGAGATACTAAAATGGACTCACAAGAAAGGAGAAATACATTACCTAAGTAAATCTGGAACCTAAAAATAATGCATATTCTAACAGTAAACTGTAACAGATGGCCTACCGATAATAACCAACTCTGTCTTCTCACCTTTTCATATAAGAAACAACTAATGGGGCTGGGGATTTAGCTCAGTGGCTTAAGCGCCTGCCCTGCAAGCATGAGGTTGTGAGTTCAATCCCTGGTACCACAAAAAAAAAAAAAAGAAAAAAAAAAGAAACAACTAATGAACAACATTTACACTTGCTTCTCATCAAGAAGAAAAAAATGAAACAAAGAAAGGGAACAATCAATGCTTTTGTGGAATGACAGATTCCATGAGATTAAATTGTGATGTGACAATAAGAGCAATTTCCATGTATCAGAGATGGCGCCTCAAACGGCTGAGAAATGAAAGACTGTTCAAACTCAAGAAGAACATATTTAAATCCTACTTGTTAAGTAGAATTAAGTTTAAGTCCTACTTATTAAATAGTTGGCAGTGTGAGTATATACGTAAAATGGCCAGATTTCAAATCTTTGCAAATCTGGGCTATTTGTGACGAAGGTCTTGTCACAGATCTTCCTTTAGTATAATACATGTTATATGCTTTTAAAGTGTTATTTCTTTGATTGATTAATTGATTGATTGATTGATTGATTGACTTTCAGCAGCTTAAAATAATGAAAACTAATTATCTCCCAGTTTCTATGGCTCAGGAATCTGGACACAGTTTAACTCGGTGGCTATGGTTCCAGGTCTCTCACAAGGCCATAATCAATGTCCAGCAGAACTGCCTAAGCAAGAAACTAAAAAGAAAACAATGGTCTGGAGACTAATTAGTATACTTAAACACTACAATATGGAGCAAGAAAGTCAATGATGCATCCAAATGGACAATATTATCTTTTCCATAAAGTTTAAAGGATTACTAAGGATATGTTAAACAGATTATCAGGACACAGTTAATTCTAAAAAAATGATGTCCATAGGAAAGGAGAGGCATGGATTTTCTTTAGATGATTGATATCCAAAATCATTTCAACTTGCCTTTAGGATGCCATGTGTCACGTAAGCTAAACTCGTGTCCTCTCTAACCCACAGCCTCTCCCTATTGATAACCAGGAGGCCTCCCTCACTCATAGGTTAAAGACTATAGCTTGGGGTGTAGCTCAGCGGCATAGCGCCTGCCTGGCAAGTGCAAGTTCATGAGTTCAATTCCTGGTATAAAACAAAAAAAGGATAGATACCCCTGACTTCTGGGTGCAGGGTAGCCATCCTGCTTCTTTAGTTTTACCATGCCCCCTATTCTTCTTGTTCTATTCCCTGGCCCCTTGACCACCTGCCTCCAAACTCCTTCCCACCTCTAATTTTTGCACAAGTTGTCCGCTGCATGGTGGCCATTCTCCCAGATCTGTATTCACTTTACGTGTTTGGAACTTAACCATTCTTGGATGTCATCTCCAATATCTTCCTGAGACACACGCTCACGCTGGATAAGGTTTCCCAAATCCCTTTATACACTACATTTTCTCCCAGAACCCTTACATAATTGACAATCACATATTTGAATATATTGTCTTTGTCCCCACCTGGCCCACACTTCCTAAGGGGAAGGACTGCATCTATCTGACCTCACCTTTATCCAGTGCACTCTGACACTGGATACCTAGTTAATGGACTCCATGTTCCCTATCATTCACCTAGAACCGCCCTAAATGCTGATCATTTAGGAGGAAGCAAGAGTGGGTGCCCATGCAGAAAACTTTCAAAACTATCCGTAGAAAATCTCATGCCAGGATAATCTCCGTCACTGAAATGATCACTGTGCCATAGTTGAAATGTTTATTATACCCCATCCAAAAGTCATGTTGCAATCTAATCTGCAAAGCAATAGTATTAAGCCTAAAGGTGGAGCCTTTAGGAAATGATTCAGTAGTTAGGGCTTCTCCTCCCTTGTGGACAGGATTTAGGCTCTTATAAAGAGGGTTGCATACAGCACTCACAATTTCAGCCCTTCCACCTGTGGTGGAAATTCCACGTAAGGACATAGCCTTCAAGTTGCCATCTTAGAAGCAGAGACAGGGCCTTCACCTGACATCAAACCTGCTGGTTTGAGCTGGACTTCTCAACTGCAGCACTGTGAGAAATAAATTTCTTCTGTTTGTAAGTTACATGTTTCCAGGGTTTTGTTGTAACAGCATGAATGGACCAGTGCAGTTCTTCTGTCACTCATTTCTCCCTTCACTTAATAACCCTATTCATCTTTGCTCCTTTTCTGCAGTCAAAACTGGTAAAAAAAAAAAAAAAAAAAAAAAACTGGAGGTCACATCTCCCTGAAGGTCACCCACCACAATCACGCACTTACATTGAGTTATTTAGTTCTCTCTGTAGTTTCTGGAATGCTATGAGGCTGACTTTTCTATTCATGGAAAAGTAAAACTGCTTCCATTTTGTATTATCTGTTTATCTGAATTTTCCTGTCCTCATTACAGGTAACTGTGACCTGCTCATGCATGGACTTTGCCTTGTAAGACCTTGTGGAAATGTGAAAATCAATAATAACTGACTATATCCCACTAACATCGGGACTATGAATGCTCTATGATTACTTTTAAATAGATTATTTATCATTCATTCATTTGTTAAGTGAATATTTATGGGTGACAATCTTGATACCAGGAATTGGTCTGGGATCCAGGGTACAAACAGTGAGTGTTTCTCTACAGGCTGAAGAGTTCACAGTTTTAGACAGCAAAAGCACCCTGCTTCTGTTCAAAAGAGGATTAAAGAAAAGATATTTTCATGTCAAAAAATAAAAATTATCTTCAAAATATTTCACCTGTGACAGGAATAGTAAAAATCATCAAAACAGACTTTAATGATGTGACACTCGGGAGTGAGCAGAGGACACTGAGGTGACCCTGAATTCCCACAGGTACCCACTCAAGTGTCTGGAGGTCTGCAAGGCCTTCCCAGGAATCTTTCTAAGAAATGATAGGTGCTCTTCTATCTGGAAAGTTTGACGTGTGACTGTAAGTACAGTCCCACTGAAAGACCAACGAAAGCCTTTTAGAGGATTTTCCTAAATTCTTCACCCCCAAACCAAATGATCACCCAAAGGTACCTTCAGAGCATCCCACTTGTGTCAGTGCTCTCCAAGACCACCCACATGCTCAGTGGTTAGCTAGAACCCTGATGGCAAGCCTTTTAGAGACCAAGTGCCAAACTGCAGCCCAAAACTCATTTATCACAAAGTGCCAACACTCAGCATTGTTCAGTAGGTTAGGGGTATTAACTACATTTTTTTCAACTTACCGTACTTTCAATTTATCATGCATTTATTGGGAAATAACTCCCTTGCAAGCCAAAGAGTATCTGTAAGTGTCATGTTTTTACCCAAAGAAATGCCCATTAGAGACACAGTGACCAAAGCACCTTGTCCTAGAGTTTGTGAAGTGGGCACTAGGCACACTTTGTCTGGAAATTTATAAAATTTCAGACCATCAGACAATAGCAGATTTTCACCATAAATTACATAGTTTGTAGAGTCTATCCACAGTGAGATATTCTAACCTTTTGGAGAATGGAGTGAAGACTCAAAAGCCAAATTGTCAGATACCAGTCAAGGAGCAAACTAACTAGGCAGACCCTCCTGAAGATAGCAGCTTGGGGATTACTATATTAACTTTTCTGCGTGCCATTCTTTAATTTTCCTGCCAGAATATGTACTGTTGGAACAGAAAAGTTCATGATTATCCCATTTGTATATAAACGCAGATAAAGAAAATACGGTTAGAATTCATTTAGTTTTATCACTAGAATTATTACTAGCAATTATCACTTTAGATAGATGCAATCAATAATACAATTTCTGTATACTACAGCAATTATCATTGTCATGACTATTTTCTTTGATTAATATATTGTGTATTTTTCTATGTAGTATTCATATTAATAATACATTCAATGATCTTTAACATTCTTGAGCCGATTTTAGTATGCTGAGGTCATGAAAATTTAAGGAAATTCTGTGTTTGGCTCCTTATTTTATTTTTCTTCTATTACCTTTCTTAACAGAGTGGACTTGCTACAGCTTGAAGAAGCTTTGCGAGCATGGATTTCAAGCGTGTGAAAGAATATTTCTCTTGGCTCTACTATCAGTACCAAATCATTACATGCTGCGCTGTCTTGGAGCCCTGGGAGCAATCCATGTTCAACACTGTCGTACTGACCATCTTTGCTATGGTGGTGTACACCGCCTATGTCTTCGTCCCGATCCACATTCGCCTGGCTTGGGAATTTTTCTCAAAACTATGTGGATATCACAGTACAGTGTCCAGCTGATCTGATTTGCACTCTTTGAAATGGCATTGCACATTTATGTTGCTTGCAACTTATTGATTTAGGTGACCATTCGGTCATCTTTCACTCTCTGGCCAGAAAAGCATTCTTCTCTATGCACTCTTACATACTGCCTGGAGTTTTTGATAGATATTTCTCTAGTTTCTTTTGTACATGCTGCATAGAAAATACAATGCCTTGGTAATGTTCACTCAAGCAGAACCTATCACTTCATTTTTTTTAATTAGGATGGCTTCATACCAATTTTCCCTGGAAAACAAATTGATAAGAGACCCTACCAGAATTGCATTAAAATGCTCCCTTGACATATATTCTATACTGAAGGATCTACTACAAGAAAATCCTTTATACACTACTGTCAAAAGGATCCTATCCTTGTTTACAATGTAGAAAAAGATGTGAATAAATTATGTTGATCCTTTAAAGTTTTATTTTCTAGTAAACTGATAATACCTAAAATTCTTTTATTACTTTTAATTAAATTTACTTAAAATTATCCTACCTAAATGCAAAAGAGCAGGCTGGGGGGAATTACTTTCTTTCCAACATGGGTCATAAGTTGTTTTAAATATTTGAAATCAACAATGTTAATTCTAGATAAACAAGTAAGTGTTATAATGCATAATAAGAAACTAAATATAATCAAAGTAAATTCAGATATTGTGACTTTTGATGTTGCTTTGCCTTTGCATGATGCTGGGGGGGAGGGTAGAGAGAGAAAAACTTGTTTCCTTTCTATGATTTCACTCAGTGGAGAAAAAAAAAAAAGCATGTATTGAGTACAGGAAGAAAAGCTAATAAGTAGGCTGGAAGTAATAGTCTACCAGCAGGCACTCAACAGCTCCAGTTAAATGCTTCAATACAGTGGCTCCTTTGCAGAGCAGAAACAAAATTTATTGTATTTCCTTCAAAATGTTTATCTTAAAAGCAAATATAAGTTTTTAATTATACTGCTGAATCAAATGTGAATGCCAAAGACCAAGCCTTGCAGCTTTTCTTTCCTCTTAATAAATATTAATGTTAGTAATTCTGGAAGGTAGTAATATAAATTGGGTTTGGACAATATTTGTGCCTTTGTTTTTTTAGGGGAAAAAATCCAAGGAGAGCTAGAAAGAAAGATGTTTGGCATGCCAAATTAACTTGCATGTTTGTTAAAAAGCAAACAAACACATGTTTTGAAGAGAATTCAAGTCTGAATATGTTTTTGTTGACTTTTGCAAAATAAAATTAAGTTTAATTTTATAAATAAAATATTTGCTTCAAATTTATTCTTTCCTCATATTATACTACCTATTTAGGTGATTCATTGTATCTCTTCAACTTATTTCTTACTAATCTAATGTGGTAACTGATCTTAAAATGGTAGAATAAAGCCAACATTTACCAAGGAACTTCTGCATGCAGACACATTCACCATGTTGAAGAAGGTTTTAAGATCTGCCACTTACAAGTAAGGACCCTGGAACGTAGACAAAGTTGCATTTCTTCTTCATGGCCCATAAGCTACTAACGGCATAGCAAGGATGCAAACCCAGGGTAAGACAATACTGAGACAGGCAAATATTTGCCCCATGGAAGCCCATGAGAAGACAACATGAAAGGCAACAGGAGGGAGGTCACCAATAGGTTAGAAAACAGAGGCCCTTCAAATAAGAAGGGCTGAGCTTGAAAAGATGGCCGAGGTTGAAAGAACAACAAACCCAGATCCCAGTTGCCACCTTTGCTGCTATACCTAGGGTGCTGTTAACCCATTTCTATGCCTCCTACACCCACTTTGAAAACTTGCCACCACTTTAAAGTGTTTAACAGAAGAGTCTCAATGAAGCATGAACTTGAATGCACTCCCAGTTCACAATGACCCAACACCCTTACGCATCTGGACCCCTGCTAAGTACTCTTGGAATATAATTACTTAGATACCGCTTGACCTCCTCAAAATCCTCCTAAAAATAAACACGAATAGATACAGGAAAGCTTAATAGAGGATTACCACAAAGCACAGTTTAAAGATATCCATTACCTCTGAATAATCAAAAATAATAAAGAGTAAAAAAATGTAATCAAACATAGTTTGAAAAAACCAAGCACTGGGCACCAAAAAAGAAAACTCCCTGGCTTTCCTGTTCTGTTGATTTTCTAAACTTGGCAGAGATACGTTTTGTGTTGACCACAGATCTCCTAGGTTAGAAATACTATTTAAGTACTTTTCCTTTGCTTCTATTAGTTAGATATTCCAATGGTGTGTATCCAACCTTAAAAACAAGAAAAGCCAAAAATTCCATGGTTTCAGTGAACTTCAGCCACTCCCTGAACAGGGAATCATAAAATGTCTTTCCCTGGTATTGGCAAAAACAATTGCTTTTGTATAATTGTGTGCCCAAACAACAAAAACAAAAATGCCAAAAAATCTGCTAGGCGTAATATAATGATATTATGGATCTTGACTGACACATCTTGATTACTTGTGGAAACAAAATCATTAGTCCACATTTTCTACTTTTTCCATCATTCATATATTCAGGTCCTGTCAGCAGTGTGCCCCTGGAAGGCAGGGATTTGGCTTTATTTCTGAATCCTCAGTATCGAGCCCAGTGGTTGACACATGTCTTAGCAGAAATGTATCCCAGGAAATAGTATGAAAACCCTCAAACCCCGGGCCCAGACAAAAATAAGGAAGCTCAGTGTATGTGTTGGGGCATGCTAAGAATAACAGCTTCTGATTACCATACCCATTCATTCATTAAACTGATTTAGTAAAAGTCACTCACACATTCTGTCGACCCAGCCTCTGCCTGGAACAACCACACACACACACACACACACACACAAACAGAGGACAGGTACACTTCCTGGCTGGCACAGCCCCGCAACTAGGAAAGGAACAGTGGAGGAGGGCTCTGTGTCACTGAGATCAGGTGAATCCCTGCTTGGATTGCCCAGAGACCCAGAGAAAGGGATAAGGGTGTTGGAGTGGGGGCAATCGAGGGTGAGGGAGGGGAAGGAAGAGAAAGGAGAGGAGAAAAAGTGAGGGGGAAAGGAAGAAATGTTTTCCTTTTGTTTTCTAAACTTAAACTGTGATGGTCTCACAAAGGTAAAAAAGCCAAAATTACAACAAATTTTAAAATCTAATTGGCTTTTAGTTGTGATTCTAGAATTAAGTAACATCTCATTCTACAAAATAGAATAACTGTTCCAATGAACTGAGCAGAAAGGATGGGGTTTATAAGCAGAAAAGGTCTGAATAAAGCAGAAATAAGAATGAAAGACTATTGGTTGCTTCAAAGTTACTTTTCTTACGGGTCAAGGCAGAAGGAACTTTTTATCATGGCAGCTAGGTAAATGGGCCCCGTCTGACCAGTTGCTACAGTTCTTCCAGTTTTGTTTTAGTTTTTTGAAACTGGTCATTTCTAAATACAATCTGATAGTGTTGCACCTAGCATGAGTGACTCCATTCCATTCTAAATTGGTTTGTCAGGGCTTAAAGCAGTTGAGTGTAAAACAGTGGCCTCCCATTAACTTTATTTAACACAAGTGAATTAAAATTTTTTCTGATCTTATTTATCAATGAATTTCCTTTACCTCATGAATTATACCTAAATGTTTTACATCTTTGTCTTCATACTTCAGTTTCTTTTGCTTAAAATAATTCACTTTTTCCCAAAGTGAGAATAAAACTTCTCAACAAGGAGCCCGTGTCTTCCTCTCTCTAAAGCCTGTCGGGTAAGGTTCCCTCCGCCTCACTCCTCCCCTGACCACGTCATCACCATTTCTACATGTTTAACACCTTCATCTAGGAAAGTGGGGAGTGGGGAGTAAGTCACCCCTGGAGTTTCTTCCAATTTGAAACAAAATCTGTACTCTACAAAATCTTAGTGACTCTAGGCATTCCAGCTTTCTGTAGATTTGGCTGGTTATGGATAGGAAGCTGACCTCTGAAATGCTGTAGTGTTTACAATCCCAGTGCCATCATTGCTCGGAGTAAACTAGTCACAAATAAAAACAAACATGAAGGACACAAAACCTCAAATAGTAATCAGTCCCTAATGTGAGAGTCAGGTGACAAATTCAAAGGGCTTGATTTTTATGGGGAGGTTCCTGTCCGTCTTCATTTCAGTAGCTCCTGTCTTTCCCCCTCCTCCTACTCGGTTCCCTCAGCCCTTGTAACCCTTTTATGGCCCTCATCCTGTCCACTCGTGTACAGAGCTCCCAGGGGAGTTACTGTCCCTCTACAGCCTGGGGTTTTTTTTGCACTGCATGGAAAGGAACATGGAGAAATAGGGGAGGAATTCGTGTCCTGGTGTAACCAACAGGTAAAGCTCGGCTGTCAAATCAGATCTTCTAATGTCTGTTTCGCTCACGCTACTGCGAAGGCAGCAGTCAACCCCGAGTTACATTTAACAGAGCTAGAGAAGAAGGGGAGGAAAAAGGGAATTCATGGCTCACAGGTGCACACTCTGTGCCTCTTGCGTCAGCTGCCTCAGCTGCGCAGGTGCCAGGAGGGCACAGGTCATGTTTTGTGTTTGTTTTGTTTTGTTTTGTTTTGTTTTTGTTTGCACTGGGCATTCTTGCTAAAGCTCGTAAAATAGATGGAACGATGAATTAATGAAGTGCTTTTTAGGCTTTCAGGTTAGTGACACTGAATCATATGCCAGACATGATTTGTCACTAGAATTTGTACTGAGCCATTGACTTATAATGTGAACTTTGAAGCATCTCAAATAGTGGTGAAGGTTTTGAGAGACTATCATTCCTCCTTTGTACTTCTTTCTTGCTTCTTCTGTCTTTACTTCCACATCAAACTCCTTAACATTTTCAATAAAAAGAAAGACATTTTTAAAAATCTGATGCATTAGTAAAGATTCATGACTAGGTAGCTCCTCAAATACTGGACCAATGGTTTTCAGCTCTGACTGTACATTAGAATTGCCTGGAAGCTGTAAAAACCATGAATGCTTGATCTCATACAGAAAAATTAAACTGAAATCTTTGGGAAAGAGGCCTCAGCATGAAAAGCTGTGCGGGTAATCCTAGTATTTGGCCAAGATTGAGAACTACTTCCCCAAACTTTTGGTGGTGATTAAGTAACTGAGATGCAACATGGAGCTGGATCGTCTACTTGATCGCTCCCACTCGCTGAGTCTTCTGACCAAGCGCATCTATGATAAGGTACCACTATTTCTCTAGACACAGTCTTAATCATTACAAACACCACTTCCCTAGTGTTCTTCAGTAAAATTACTTAATGTTCCCATGAGAACCTGAAGTGCTAAAAAGTTAACATCACACTCCCTGCTGAATTTAGTTCCACATAATGATGTCTTTAATCATTTCATCACGCATCATTTAAGGGCAGTAAAATATCACAATTTATGCTAACAGGCATGAAGCAATGAAGTACACTCACTCTGATGCTGCCGAGCTTGGTAGAGATTTTTCATTTGCCCAACTTGAGTACAAGATCATATCAAAATAATTTGGTTAAGCCAGATGGATTGCACCATCAGTGCAGCTGCAGAGCACGTAAAGCTGTATGTATTTCACAGAGATGTCCTGGGCAGCTCACGGATGAATGATTGTGCCTTGCTTCATTTTGTGTTTAACCTTGCAGCTATATATCTTTAGTGTACCATATCTTTTATGTAAGTATACACATATATATATTTTATTATATTATATATGTTATATATAATATATAACTTGAACGTACATATATTCACATAATTTGTTTAATTTGTTTAATCATCTGAGACTATAGCAATATAATCTGTGGCAGAAACCATCCTAATTAGAAACTAAGATAATCAAGTGTTATGTCAAAGAGCAAGATAATCAAGTTTGGAGAGTGGAGCTACCCAACCTCCACTTGTTGCTCTGGCTGACTGTGTGTGGCCCTGACAAGTCATCAAACTTCTCTGGCCTTTCTCTTTTCTACTGTGAAGTGAAAGATTAACTTGGGGATGGATATGTATTTTATCCCTCATTGGCTCTTCAATTACTGACAAAGCCCCCCTTAGAGGTCATGTATGAAGATTTCTGGGGCTACATCTGTTCACAAGAGATTACCATCATCAACATATTGATGTCTATCAGAAAGTGAGGAGAAGGGAAGCAGAATTTAAGTTCCACTGGACCAAAGACCATAGAATTCATTTTCATCCCCATTGCAGTGGCTGGAAATCAATAAACACAAAATGAAAATATCTGTTTATAACACCTTAACTAATCTTTACAGTGATAGAAAAATGTGTACACACATATTGTCAGCTTGCTTCTATCCAATTAAACTTATTCTCCAACTCCATTTTAAATTCTATCTCTCCTGTGAGGCCAACCGCATATCATAAGAATAAATAGTTAATATTTTATGGCATGTACTATAATATGTATCAGACTGTTCTAAACATGTTACCTATGTAACATACTTAATCCACAAAACATTTTTGCCAGGTAGATACCATCATTATCCCTTTTCTACAATGGGGAAAACCAAGGCACAGAGTATTTAAGTGATTTACTGAGGGTCATATAGCCATGAGGGAACTGAGATTTGCACTAAAACCATCTGTTTCACAGTCAACATTTAGCCATTGAAAAATTATCTATATCAGCCATCCCCTATTCCATGTCTTGTTTTCTCTTGAATTCTGTCATTCACTTATTCTATGCATTTACAGGAGATTAATCAACACAAGCACTTTGAGATATAGACAGAATGCTGTCTATGGTGACCGCCCATCCTAGTCCATGCACTTACTGATATAGGGGAATGAAACTCCCGACCTACTATGTGCGGTATGAGCTCGTGTTCTCTAAAATCAAAGAATGAATTTTAGGAACAATGGAGGTGATGGGTAGAATATATTTATTGAGAAAAAGAAAGCTCCTGTCTGAAGAGAGACAGAAGGGGGCCCGAGCGGGTTGCCAAGGACTCTGTCTTTTCCAGGGAATTTTATAGAGCAAAATCATGAGACTAGATGGCTCAAAGGTGGGGAAAAATGGAATTTGCAAAGTGGGCATAAGGTGGGACAGAACTATGGTCAACCAATAAGATTAATTGCTCAGGTAAAATTGACCAAATCAGGGACAAATGCAGAAGCGAGTCATGTAGAAAGCCAGCATTCTTTATGGATCAGTGAGTCTTCTTCC
Organism: Dolichotis patagonum; assembly: GCA_004027295.1. Taxonomy (NCBI): domain Eukaryota; kingdom Metazoa; phylum Chordata; class Mammalia; order Rodentia; family Caviidae; genus Dolichotis; species Dolichotis patagonum. Next base: position 71,382 of record PVJX010000947.1, read on the forward strand.
TACAGGGGATTGGGATGGTGACTCTTGGCTTCTCAAGGTGATCCAAATTTAATCCTTAAGGATTATACTTAAGGGTTTGCTTGCATTTGTCTTGAGATCTGGTCCACAGCAAGAGGTATGTGTCTTCTGTTTTGAGATCTGGCCCGCAGCAAGAGGTGTGTGTCTCCTCCAAGATCAACAGACATCTGGTCCTCTGTGCCAGCTTCTTCGAGGGCCCAGCCCTGTCAGACTGCCTGTAATATTTCTAACTGGCTCAGCTGCCTGTAACACTGTTGCCTTTAAGTAGGATTGAGGCTGGGAAAATCCAGAGAAGGTTTCTTACAGAAAATGATGCCTGAGCTACATCTTAAAGATACAGCAATTAGCCACCTTTAAATCTGCAATTAAAATCATTTTGCTCTCTAATATAAATATTCCCCCTTGCCAATTGGTTATATTACTTGGGCCCCAAAAGACTTAATTTTTAAACAGAGTGGACCATTCCTCCTTCAAATTGAAAGAAAACTTTATATTACTAGCAAAAATAAAGTTTAGTTCTGCTACACTGTTTGCCATACACAAGTCTTAAATTGTCCAAGTAATGTTCTTAGTCTGTTGGGAGAATAGGGAAAGATTTCATGAAAAAAGCTTTTTATACGTGCTGGGATTGAGCAAAGCACCTTACTAATAATGTTAAGTACATGTCCTGAGTGGCATCTCCAGCCCAGAAGTCCTTGATTAGAAAAGGAAAAAATATTTCTAGACAAAATAAAGTGAAAAAAATCATTCCTTCTCACAGCATGGAGCTTCAAACTCTCCAGCATATCTAAGGCAATGGAACCAGTAACTCCTCAAGGATATGAAGGGAAAGATGCTACATTTTGGTGACTTCAGACTATTAAAACCTCATTCCACTTATATGCTCTGAGACCTAGTTCTGGGATGGTTCAGCCAACAGCAAAGTAATGAGAGAGAATTATAAAGGACTCTGTTGGAACGCTACTTTATTCTTGTGTTGGTGGTCTTGTTACAGGCAGCTAAGCCAGTTAGAAATATTATAGGCAGTCAGACAGGGCTGGGCCCTCAAAGAAGCTGGCACAGAGGACCAGATGTCTGATGACCTTAGAGGAGACCCACACCTCTTGCTGCGGGCCAGATCTCAAAACAGAAGACCCACACCTCTGACTGCGGGCCAGATCTCAAAACAAATGCAAGCACACCCTTAAGTATAATCCTTAGGGATTAAATCTGGATCATTTTAGGCCCACTTTGCAAATTCCCATTTTCCTCACATTTGAAATGCTCTGTGGACATCATTTCCTAATGATATTTTCTTCGACAGAGAAACTGATGCCTTATTAAAAGGCGTCACTTCATTGCTAAATTTCAACAAACTCTTCAAGAGCTAACAGAAGCTCAGCCTACAGAAAAAGGAAATCCTATATTCCACCCTGGAGATTTAGTACTGGTGAAATCTCCTCCTTCATCATCTCCTTCCCTAGGACCAACTTGGGAAGGACCTTACACTGTGATCCTGTCAACTCCTCCCATGGTCAAGACAACAGGCCTGGACTCCTGGATACATCACACCAGACTCAAACCTTGGGAACCACAGACTGTCACTGGAAGCGAGTAACCACCCACATACTCCTGCGAACCCATAGAAGACTTAAGATTCCTCTTCAGAAAAAAGACAAAGACTTCAGATAAGTAATGTTGCCATTAGCCCTCTTACTGTTCACTTCACCACTCAAAGGGGGATGCAATTCCTTTTTAACATGGGCACAAGAATATACAGAATCATTACAACAAACCTCTTGCTAAATATGTGGCTTACTGCCCTTGTCCAGTACATCGGGACTTCCTTGGTGGGTATCTCCTCTTCAAGGAGATGATTGGAATAAATTACAAGACTATACTAATGAGGTACAAAGAGGCTCAGTAGTTTAGAGTTCTGCCTACAATTATCCTGGGCATAATTATTTTTTTTTTCTAATAATGTCATCAAAGCCTCCCTAGAGACACTAATGTGTTAGACGTTCTGACAGCAGCACAGGGGAGCACTTGTGCAATTGTAAAAACTGAATGCTGTATATACATTCCTGATTCTTCTGCTAATGTCTCAGTAGCTATTCAAGACATCAGACAACAAATTAACAACTTGTCAGACTCAGATTCCCTGGACGTTGCCTTCCTCCTTGTGGAAAGCAATTACTAGTTCCTCTTGGTAAAAATTTCTCTTAACTATACTCATAATTGCCTTGTTGATTTTATGCTTTGGCCCATACATATCTGTTTCTTTGGCTTTGTCTCCTACAGACTTAAAACTGTATGCGTACCCAAGATAAAAATGCCTGGTGTCTATTGAGGGCCTCTAGACAGGAACTCTGCAGAAGTACCTCTGACTGCCGTTCAAACACTGCGACCCTGTTCAGCTCGAAGAAGTTCGTAATCGGTCATTGCCCCTTTTCCCTCACGGCAGTTTGGGTTACTTTTTCAAAGTGGGGAATGTTACAGGCAGCTGAGCCAATTAGAAATATTATAGGCAGTCAGACAGGGCTAGGCCCTAGAGAAAGCTGGCACAGAGGACCAGATGTCTGATGACCTTGGGGGATACCCACACCTCTTGCTGCGGGCCAGATCTCAAGACAAACACAAGCACACCCTTAAGTATAATCCTTAGGGATTAAGTCTGGATCATTTTATGCCCACTTTGCAAATTCCCATTTTCCCCACCTTTGAGCCATCTCATCTCATGATTTTGCTCTATAAAAGTCCCTGGAAAAGACAGAGTCTTTGGCAACCTGCTCGGGACCCCTTCTGTCTCTCTTCAGAAAGAAGCTTTCTCTCAATAAATATATTCTACTCTTCACCTCTGTTCCTAAAATTCATTCTTCAATTTTAGAGAACACAAACTCGCAGACATAGTAGGTCAGCAGTTTCATTACTCTATATCATTCTCACTTTTTAGTTAATGTGACTACATTGTTCAGACTTATAATGGATAATTTTTTTAACCCTACCATGAAGAGGATCTTGTTTCAAAGAGTTGGGAAGACACAAGACTTGTGAAACATCCTTACCTAAAGCCCGATAACATTGAGAACCTCAAAGAAGAAACATTAGGGAAGATATGATGCTTCTTATTTCCTCAAGGCTATTCCAAGTGACTCTGAGTTCATTGCCAAAACAGGACACTAAACTTAGTCGATATGCTTTAAGAACAATCCATATATGCTGGAAATTGTAAATGGAAGTTATTTGCCTCCTCAATGAGGGAAGAGAAAAAGTGAAACTTAGCAGGATGATAAGAGTCTTATCGTCTAAGAAACCAACTTAGAGACAAGAAGCCAATTGGAGATTTCAGTTTATCCAACTGAGCTAAAATGGAGATTAGAATCAGGAGCTTCAGAAAACAGAGATAGGGAGGGCGCCGAGCCAACCAGTAAGCAGCCTTCCGCCCTGGAGAGTGACTGTGGTCTGGCAAGCCGCGGCCACCCCAGGGCAGGGAAACCAGAAGCAAGAGCATCTCCTGAACTGTCACACATGTTCAAGTTCCAGTAGGACACAATGTGGTGGATAGAATCAATGGTAGTGGAACAGAAAGAGCATGGTAGGACTTCTGAATATGTGTGATAGTTCAAACGATTTTTTTTCTTTTTTATCAAAAATGAGATATTATAATACCCATTGATCATTTTCTGTTATTCGGTTCAGAAAGCCCTGTAATTCTTTCACTCTATGCATGGCTTAATACTATTGTGTTATGTTTGATATTATTGTATTTGAAACTATGCTCAACTATAGCAGAGTAAGAGATATGGTGTTAGATACTGTTGATGTCCAGTTGACTTAATGTGAAGTACTGTGTTGCCTATGTTGTCCTGTTCTGATCTGCTCCGTACTGCCCCCTTTTGTTTTATTCTCTTTCAAATAAAAAAAAAAAAAAAAACAGAGATAGGGTATCAAGATCAAGTGAGAAACTGCAGAAGCTGGAGTGGGATGTCTGGAAATTCCTTGGTTTCTACTACTAATAACAAATGTCTGCAGACACCAGATTCTCAGCTACTCTTGGAAGGTTAGAGTGAAGGAGGCTTCTGAGCAAATCTAACTCAACTTCCCAGGCTCGGCGCTAAACCTGAGCTGCCCCACCTTCAAAGCGCCCATTCTGGACTTTGCCAGAGGTACCTTTGAGAGTCAGAGACTGCAGGGAGCAGCAGAACAAGTTTCCACCTGCCATCATCTACAGTCAGTGCCCACATGAAAGAGGCTCTACAAGCTATAGCAAATCCTCTGCACATGCCCGTTTGCACACTTCTTCACAAATGGGAGTGTCTTACATAAAGGTGTCATGACATTTCCTCTATTAACTTTTTTAGCAAACCCTCTTTACTCAGGACAAAGGTGACTTGGGAACTAGCCCATTTGAATGACCACAAGTCCCACAATAGAACACGTTCTTGCTCTTGAAATTTTCATGATGTGTGACATGCTTTGCTCAGTGTCAATTCTTCTTTTAGACGATAAGATCAAGAAGACAGGGACTGGTGTGCACTGCTATATCCTCATCACCTAAAACTCTATCTGGAACCCAGAAAATCCCCAAGAAATCTTTGCTAAAGAAATCATACCCACTTAGAAAGTTGTGAGCACTGGGAAAACACATGACAAGTACTACAATAGTGCCAGCAATTCAGTATTTGTTGAACTATGTCTTTGTTACTTTTCTCTTGTTGTTGAGACAAAATACACAACGTCCAGAGTTAAAGAGGAAACATTTATTTACGTCACAATTTGTAGAGGTTTCAGTTCATAATTGGCTGGCTCCAAGGCAGGGTGGCCCACGGCAGAGGGACAACAGTTTGTGGTGGTATAAGACAGCAAAAACAAGTGAAAGCAAAAAGTGCAATCACTCTCTATCCGTTTTATTTTATCCAGTCTATCCGGATTAGGGCAGTGCCAGTCTACTTAGTGGCCTGATCCAATAATCGCTCATCCTTAATCCCAGATCCATTAATTTCAGCATTGCACTACAAATCAATCACAAACTCTTGATTCGGTTGCCACCAGAAGAACCCCATCTAAATGTGCATGAGGCTTTGGGGGACATCTGGACGCAAGCCATAATATTCCGCCCCTGGACTACCAAAGACTCGTGTACTTTCCTTTATGCATTTAGCCCATCTCTAAGAGTTGCCAAAGTCCTAACAGTTTCAGCATTGCTGAAGAGTCCAAGTCCCAAGTCTCCTCTGAGATTTAAGTCACTCTTAGCCGTGAGCTCTGTACAAATGAAAAGAAAGTTAAACACTCCAATATTCAATGGCACAAGATAGACATCACAAATGAGGGTACAAAGGAATGGGTTAAAAGCAAGTCCCAGATCCAGCAGGGCAGACATTAAGCCCTATGATTCCATGTGCAGCATCTGCGGCAATGTGTGGCAAGGTGTGAGAGGGCTTAGGAGGCTCCAAGCCTAGGGCACTTCTAGAGGTTGTAACTCTCATGGCTTCTATCTTAGGTCTGCTCTGCTCTCTCCTTTCAGTTTTTTTCAGATGATCCACATTCTGAACTTTCCCCCAAGGCTAGTCTTCACCTGCAGGATTTCTATAAACCTCCTGGGCTTCTGAGCTCAGACCAGAATCTCTCCTAGACAGAAAAGCCTAAGCAGCAGCCACTGCTACTTTTTCAGTCAGCCTCTCCAAGCCCTTGAAATATCTTCCCATAAGACATTGCCAAAGACTCCAGAACCACATGGTCAGGTTAGTTACAGCAATGACCTCACTTCTCTGGTACCAAATTCTGTCATAGTTACTAAAGACAAAATATCCAATACCTAACGTTAAAAGGAGAAAGGTTTACCCAGCTCATAGTTTGTGGAGATTTCAGTCCATAATTGCCTGGCTCCAAGAAGGGTGGCAGAGGGGCAACAGTTCATGGTGCTGGGAGAAGACAGCAAGTGCAGCAAGAGCAAGAAGGAAAAACAAGCTTCTTTCTGTCCTTCTTATTTTATTCACTCAACTTGGATGAGGGCAGTGCTAATCCACTTAGTGGACTGATCCAACAATTATTCATCCTTAATTCCAGCACCCTTATTTCCAGCATTGCACTATGAATCAATCGCAAACTCGAGATTCAGTTGCCTCCCAAAAATACCCACCTAAAAGTACATGAGGCTTTTGGGGGACATCTAGACATAAATCATAACAAATTGAGTGGGCAAGTTAGGGAGTTTCTACTTCACTCACTCTTCAGGCCCCTTCCAACTGCTTTTTGGCTTTCTTGCATTTCCATACTTTGCAAATTGTCACTCAGTGCTTTAGTTATTGAATTATAGTTATTTCCCAACTCCTTCCCTCTCCTCTCTACTGCGCCATTCCCTTAGAGACCCTCAGGATGGACAACTGCTAGATGTACTCCTCCTCAGCTCCTCTGACTTCATCACTACAGACCCTCCTGCAACTCTCCCGCACTTTCTTCTTTTTGGTCACTGACTCTTGATTTTCTCAGCAGGAAACTCACTTTAACCTTCTGCCTCTTTTCTTTCATAAAGGTTGGATTTATCAAAGCCAGCCTGGCTACAAAGTAAGACCCTGTTGCAAAAAAAAAAAATCAAAAAGCAATTGACTTCTATTTCCACATCTTGCTAATAAGTCCTAAATTTTCAGATCGTCTGTATTTATCTGTTCTGTAATCTTCTATTCCTAACACCCTGGAAATATTTTTCCTCCTTTATTTTCACAAAGCATTACTTCTTCCCTTGACCACAGTCTGCACACAGTCCTCCAGATGTGCTTTGCCCGCTACTGACTTAGGATAATCCACCTAGCACAAGTCCTAACACAAAGTAGGCAATTAAATGTCTCTTGAATGAACAGACGAGTTTGCGAAACTTTCGCTAAATGTTTTCATTTGAATCATTGCACTATTTCAAATTTTATATCAAAATGATGTCATTTTCCTCCAAAATCATCTGTGTCCTGAATTTCCTGCTGTTAATATTAGCATCTACCCATTTGAGCCTAAAATCTTCAAGTTTTCTTTGACTTCTCTCCATTTCCCTCATATTTAGCAAATACTGAACATTTCCCACCACATTTCATGTCACATTTCCTCACTGGCCATACACAAATGCAGCAAGGCCTCAGGGTCCATCAGGACTTTTACAGGATTTCCTTTCCTCAGGCATGCAAAGACTTGCTCTTACTAGCTGCAGGCTTCTAGTTTAATATCATCAAACTTTTTTTCAGAACTCTCCATAATCCAGTCTCCTTTCCTCCCTAATTATGGATTCAACCTCAGGTCCACACCCATTACCAACTCTACACAGGCAGTTTCTGTCTCAGACCAATCAAGTCTGGTTTGTTCATTCCCTATATGGAATATTTCCCTCCTCACCATCTATGAAATTCTGCTGTAATTCAAGACTGAGAATAAGGAATTTCTCAAATTTATTGTGTCCAGAACTGTTCCTATCTCGCTTTCCTTCATGGCACTTAAATTCTGCACCATGACCTTACTGAAGGTTTGATTTAGGATTTTGTCATGATTTTTCCATGTTTATTTGTTTCTACTGAGAGATTTGAGTTTTAGGGAAGACAGGATGATGACCTGAACCCTCAGCAAGTAATTTAGTAGCCAGTAATTGATTATTTTTATCAATTTTAATATAATTACTACTCATTTAAATAACGAAATGCATTCCCTAGAAGCAGAATACACAGAAAACTGGAGGGAATTAAGACTCATTTTATCTCCTTGTAGTGTTAGAAATGAATTTCCAAAAGGAAAAATTGCATGCACAGAATTTTCTAACCGTATCACTTAAAATGCAATTTCAAATTTTATTTGTCAAAGAAAAGAAAGTATTTTAAAGGAGAATGGAAAGGGGAAGGCAAAATAAAATTATAATTCCTCATGCAAATTATGATATACATACACATGCTCACAAAGATTTTTAACCTGTCAGCCTCATTCATTCTTTAAAGATGGTCCTAAAGACTTCACATTATTTCCACCCTTGCAAAGGGAAAATCTGTCCTAAGTATGTCTTTTAGTGAGTTTTTTAATATTTTAATTTTAAATAATTTTAGGCTTGCCAAAGAATTGCAAAAACAGCAGAGAGTTTTCATCTGCCCATCACCTATATTCTAAGGTCAACATATTGCCTAGTCACAGGATAATTATCACAACCAAAAACTGACATCGTTACGCTAGTGGGTGAACTATAAATCATATTTGTATTTCTCCAGCTTTTCCCTTTATGTCTCATGTCTGTTCTAGGAGAAATTTAGAACCCGACACTGCAATCGACTGTCTCCTCAATTTTCTCCACTGTGTGACAGTTTTCATTCCTTCCTGTCTTTTGTGATCTTGACATTTAATAAGTATTAGGTATTTTGTGGAATGGCCCTTGATTTGGGGTTGTCTAGTGCTTTCTCCTGATTAGTGGCTATGCACCTTCCTGACAAAACTACTACAAGATGACACTATGTCCTGCTCAGTGCATCACGTCCTCCTGTTGATGTCTTAGTACCAGTGACACTAACTGTGACCCCTTGAGCACGGTAGAATCAACTGGCTTTCTCCCTTCAAATTCATTTTTCCTCCTTTTTAATTGATAAATACCTGCAGAGGAAATACTTTGAGACTGTATGAAAATCCTATTTTTCCTCAAACTTTTACCCACTAATTTTATTCGTCAGGAGATTTTCTCTGCCAGAGTTATTGTTGTGGAATTTACCTAATGATGATTTTATCTTGCCCCCATTTCTTCTATATTTACTAATTGGAATCCTTCTGAGAGGCTATTGTTTCCTACTGTATTAGTGATTTTTGTCTCTCAGCAGGTGTCTAAGATAGGGGACATAGTTCTGAAGGCCTTAGGGATGCCTGCCTGGTTGTAGCTCTCCCTTTAAAGTCTTCAGCAACTCACAAATGTATCTGTCAAATAGGATGCCTGACCAAAATGGAAGAAAAAAGGAGCAAAAAGAAGTATAGTAAAAAGAAAGAAAAGTTAACCTTTTTTGTATTTTCCTTAACTATACATTTCTTTGAAAACAAATAGTATTTAAGCAAATATTATGCTTTCAAAAGATGTATCAATATTGAGCCCCAAAGGAAGATCTAGAAACAAACACATTTCTGGGCCTTATGCCACCTCGGTGAGTTACACAGCAAGATAATGCATTTATGATGTTATTACATGCCATACAATCACCATTATGGCTCTCACCTATCTTTTATTGCAAGTACATGCAATAGAACAAGAAAAAAAAGCCCCAAGTTACAGTACAAACTAGGGAAAAGGATAATTTGGAAAGCTGACATCAATTTAGCAGGGACATGATATCCAATAATTAGTTAATTAGAAAAGTAATTAGTTTAAAGCTGTCTGCAGACAAAGGAAATGTCTCCCTGCCTTGGGTGGGGAAGGTCTAAACTTGTGCAGAATACAACACACCTTGCTCAACATCAACTTCCTTGCTAGCAACAGACAGAATACCTGTCAAGTAGCTGAGGCGGAGGCAGTTTGCTCCCCATTCCAGTGGTTCCTTCCTCCCTGCCCCGGGCGTGATTGCTTTATGCCCCATGAGGGAAAGTAAAGCCTAGTGCTTAATGGTCTTCACACTGAGAAATGCTCACTGCTCCAGACCTGGCGGAAGGGCAAGGAGCTGTCACTGAGCCTTGAGAACATTGAGAGATTATTCTAATTTTATATTCTCATGTGACTTTAAAGAAATAACAGGTTTTTGATCAACCTAGGTGACCACTTAATACCAACAAATAGCCACTCTACACAGTACCTGTATTTTTGCACTGCTGCTGGTAATCAATTTATAATCAATGGATCATTTGATCATTGACAGCATTTAACTTCTTTGTGTTAATAGGCATAACTGAAGGTACTTGAGATGACATATCCTAATATGCAAATGACAACATTCTAGAAGCAATTGTGTATTAGTTAATTAAGTAATGTATTTTAACCAGTTGTAATAAATACTCATATTTGCAACGATCAGCTTGAAAACATTGTCATGGGTAAAACTATGTTTTCTGAAGTCACTGAATACATGAATAGGCTTCTATGCAGCAACATGAAAACGGCAGTGTGCTCTAATATAACTGAAGAAGGCTAATGAGGAAAGATTTGAGGCAAATCTAGAATGGGAATGAGGAACCAAGGTCACATGGAGGCCAGATTCATTCATCTTGCACGGCACAAGTGGAAGTTTAACGACTGTTTGAGGAAGGAAAAATGCACAAGTGAACCGAGTCATACTATATCCAGTAATTCAGACACAGTGTTATGGTTATTAGTACCATTTACAGAATACTGTATATGGGTTCTTTGTGTGTCTTCACCTTTGTACTAACCAGCTTGTAGGTTCACTACCAAAATATATGATTGTACAGACCCATGGAAAATATCTCTGTTAAATAGTTCTTTTAAATATTTCAATATTGCTTGGGCATGCACTATTATGTTGATTGCTTATAAACTCAAATGAGTATATTTGGGCTAAGGATGTAGCTCAGTAGTAAAGCACTTGCCTAGCATGTGTGAGGCCCTGGGTACCCCAGCAATAGAAGAAGGAAATGAGAAGTAGGGGGGAAGAGGAGGGAGGCAATTTTTAATTATTTTAATAAAAAATAATACCAATAATGATTTAAAAGTAGTCTTTCATATCGAAAATCAAAAGGATCAGGTCAAAAAATAAAGTATAAATAAAGAACATAAGTAAAATATCTTCGTATTATCAAACAATCTTTGATGATTTTATTTCATTTACATTAAATTTCATTACATTACATTAACAATTTAATTTTGTGAGGAATACTAGGAATCAAAGAAAATTCAATTTTTAATTTAAAATATTTGTCACTCCTTAATTCATTTTGGTTTTTAGTTGTTTGCCACTTAAAAGCATAAGAAAGGTTTTTTTTAAAAAAAAGGGGGAATAAAACAATAAAAATAAATAACACAGAATTTCAAAAAAAATGATTATAAGAAATGATTGACAATCATTAATATGTATTATTATCTTCAAAGTAGTTATTCAGATTACAGTATAAGCCTGAATAGCTGATCAAACAATATAAGCACGAACTGTTTATTAATGAACTAAAAGAAATCAGTAGGATAACTATATTAGCTATCTTTTGTGTGTATTTTTTTTCTTTCCCCTTCCTTCTTTCCCCCATCCCAGTTGTTCTTTCCTTTTGAACAGTGTCTTTCCCCTTTCACAATATCTATTGTAGATTTTGGATCTTACTTATTTTTTCAGTTTCTTATACTAGGGAGACAATACAACATTTACCTATGAGTTTGATTTATTTCACTTATGAGTATTGACTCTAGTTGCATCCATTTACCTATAAAATCCTCGAGTTTATCCTTCTTTATAGTAGAGTAGTACTCCATTGCATGAAAATATCACCTTCTTCATCCATACCTAGTTGATGGGCATTTGGGTTGTTTCCAAGATCTAGAAAATACAATTTGTGCTGCTACAAACATGGATGCATATCTATTACTAAGGCATGATGTTTTTAATTCTTTTGGGAAAATATCCAAAAGGGGAATACCTGGGTCAAATGGGATCTCTAATCGTACTTCTCTGAGGAATCTCCACACTGATTTCCACAATGGTTGTTTGAGTCTATATTCCTACCAACAGTGGGAAAATGTTCCTTTTTCCCCATAGCCCCTCCAGCATTTGTTATTGGTTAATTTCCTGGTAGTAGCCATTCTTTCTGAGGTGAGATGGAATCTCAGTATTGTTTCAGTTTGCATTTCTCAAAAGGCCAGTGATGTTGAACATTTTTTTCAGGTATTTATTTGCTTTCTCTATTTCTTCATCTAAGAAGTGTGTGCTCATCTCAGATGCCCATTTTTGGACTGGGTCTTTGAATATAAGGGGCTTGATATTTTTTCAATTTTTCTATGTTCTAGATAGAAGTCCTCTGTTTGAAGGACAGTTGACTACAATTTTTTACCACTCTGTGGGTTTATTTTTCATTCTATTGGTGATTTCTTTTGCTGCGCAAAAACTTTTTAATAAGATGAGATCCTAGTTGTTTATTCTTTGAAGTACTTCCCATACAGTTTAGGTTTTGTTAATGAACTCTCTGGCTACCTACCCTCTTTGTCTTCAAGACTTTTACCTACCTTGTCTCCCAATACATTTAGTGTTTCTGTTTTAATATTTAGAGCTTTGATCCATTTCAATTTTAGTTTAGTGTATGGTGATAGACATGGGTCTAGTTTTAGTCTTCGGCATGTGGCAAGCCAATTTTCCCAGCACCATTTATTAAAGAGGCTATCCTTCCAGTGAACATGTTTGGCCCCTTTGTCAAAGAGATAAGGTGGTTGAGTGTCTTTGTAGTTATGTCTGCATCTTCTAGTCTGTTCCATTGATCCTCAGGTCTGTTTTTATTTGTTTGCTTGTTTTGCTAGTACCATGCTGATTTTATTATTTCAGCTTTGTAGTATAATTTCAAGTCAAGGATTGTGATGTCTCCTGCCTTGCCTTTGTTGCCCAGGATTGCCTTTGCTTTCTAAGTCTCTTCTGTTTCCAAGTGAATTTTAGGAAGGTTTTCCCCATATCTGTAAGGTATGCTGATGGTATTTTGATGAGGATTGCATTAAATCTGTATTACAGTTTTGATAGTATGGCCATTTTCACAATGTTTGTTCTTATCCATGAGCAACAGGTATCTTTCCATTTTCTGATATCCTCTTCAATCTCTTTTTTCAGAGTGCTGTAATTTTCAATGTATATATCTTTTATTTCCTTTGATATATTGATTCCTAAGTATTTCATTTTGGGGGGTGCTATTGTGAAGGGTGTGGTTTCCCTAATGTCTCTCTCAATGAGTTTGTTATTTGTGTATAGGAACACCATGGATTTTTGAGTGCTGATGTTACAGGCAGCTGAGTTAGTCAAAAATATTCTAGGCAGTGAGGCAGGGCTAGATCCTCAATGGAGCCAGTGCAGACACCTGGAAACTGCCAGAGAAGCTGACGCCTCCTGCTGTGGACCAGGCCTCAAGACAAAAGACCAAACAAATGCCCCCATATCCTGAGGATTGATATCGTAAATAGTTCCCATACCCATAGGAAAGAGTCACTGCTCCTTAAGAGTGCCTGCTTTCTACATGACTCGCTTCCCCATTTGTCCCTATTGTAATCAATTTTACCTAACTATTGATCTTATTGGCTAACTATAGTTATGTCCCACCTTATGCCCATCTGCCTTGTGAGCTCCCAGACCTCCCCCACCTTGAACCCATGGTTTTACTCTATAAAAGTCCCTGTAAAGACAGAGTCCTTGGCAAACTGCTTGGGACGCCGTCTGTCTCTCTTCAGACAGAAGCTTTTTTTCCTCTCAATAAATATATTCTGCTCTTAACTTCCATTGTTCCTAAAATTCATTCTTCGATTTTAAAGAACACGAGCCCCTACCAGACATAATAGGTCAGGAGTTTCATTCCCCTATATCACTGACTGTATCTTGCGATGCTACTGAATTTGGTTATTAATTCTAGAAGTCTTTTGGTAGAGTTGTTGGGGTCTGCTACGTACGGTATCATGTCTTCTGCAAATAATGATAATTTCATTTCTTCCTTTCCTATTCTTATTCTGTATTGCTTATTCCTGTTTTTATTCCTCATCTCTTTTGTCTAATTGCTCTGAATAATGTTTTCAGAACTATATTGAATAGGAGTGGACATCCCACAAGGAAGTTTTAGCCTTAATTACATGTCTATATGTATTTAACCCACAATATCATAAAATAATTCCATTTACTATGGGAGGGTGAGGTCCAAAGTGAAAGAAAAAAATTCCAAAGTGAAAAGACACTAACAAAATGACCCTGCTTATGGTGACTGGCTGGCAGCAACAGGTTTTGGGCAAGTCACTTAACTTTTTTAGGCCTCAGTTTTCCCTTTCTGTAAGAATAACTATCTATGTGCTTATGTATATGTGAGCTTCTAAATGTGTAGTGGACAAAGATCTGGAAGGAAACTCACCCTACTGATAACTTCTGAGAAAGCAAGGGGTTTGGGGGAAAAAATGGAAAAGACTAAGCTGAAGTCTCTACCATTTCTGCAATGTTGGCCTTTTATGCAAATATATACATTTAATTAAGTAAAATATACTGTGATTTCATACATTAAAAAGAACAGGAGACTACTCAAGAGGTGAAAAGGACAGATTTTAGCTTCTGAAAACTGCAGATTAAACTTTGATTATGGTGCTTCTGAAGGGCCATGAAAATTTAAGCAAATCATCTCTCCATTTCCATTTTCCATCTAAAAGATTATAGTGATGCTGGCTATGGGAATATTGTGGGGTGTAAATAAATTTATGTACTCAGCCCCCTCTAGCTTCTGGAAAGCCCTGCCTCCTGTTTTTCCTTCAGGTATTAGGTAATCAGGCCTCTCCCACATTGCTGGCTTCAGCCTTCTGCACCATCCCTTGTTGTTTTTCCTTACTCAGTAAATTGTCCCTTCCTTTAAGTTTGCAAATGACCCAGTTAGACTGCAGCATCTGTTTCTTCCCAGACTCCTATGAGCTCACTGTTGCACAATATGGCTCCAGTATATAATCCAGCTCCATAGAGATAACTTCACTGTAGGGAACTTCCGGTGGAAATTCCTGCAAATCTCAACAGATTGGTTTTATGCTTAGGCAACTTAGGGAGAATGTTATATTGTGTCATTTCAGGAAAATGGGGGGAAAAATCCCTATATTGCTGGTCTGGGAGATTTCACAACTGTGATAACCATTGTTCATGTATTGGTGATTATTTTAAAAAGAAAGTTTTCTAATTATAGGTTATAATACTATATATTCAGAACTTGTCTGCAAAAGCAAATGCTTGCAAATGTAAATTGTGTGTGTGTGTGTGTGTGTGTGTGTGTGTGTGTGTGTGTGATCAAACTCATGACCTCGGGCTTGCCAAGCAGGTGCTTCTGCCACTGAACTAAACCCCTGGCCCACAAATGTAATTTTCTTATGCCACATTCTTTCCTCATGGTCAACTTCTTTTCTCTGTCTGTGTGTTGCTTGCCAGAAAGTATACAGGCAACGCAACTGGGCAGTAAGTATCAGCTAAACAGTAGCATATCTGGCCACTGGTCACACTCTCCTGAAGCCAGCTCCAAAAGTCCCACTTCCCTATTCAAAATCTCATGGTGAACACTCATTTTACTTAATAATAACTATTGTAGAACTGACTATGCATTGTTACATAATAAACTCAATGAATTGGTGGGAAACAGTAAGTTCCTATCACGGATGCAAAAAAAAAAAAAGAGTGCTAATAGTGTTGAATCATAATTAAATAAATGCCTTTGTATTTGTACCTAAATTCCTTAAAAAGAGGGTCTGGATTATTGCAATGGGTTAAACAATTATGTGTCTGTTTTCTTACTAAACTACTGCTTATGCTTGATGCTTTATCTAGTCAAATAATCACTTAGATAGAAATTAAATCTGCTAAGAATTAAAAGAAAGCTTCTAATAATAAAATCAATACTTCTGATTTTTATTAATAAAGTTAAAATATTTAGAAGAGACTCAAAACTATTTCTTTAAATATTAATATTTTCAACAAAATCTACACATTGTTAAGTTTATGATTTTTCAAGAGAATGAAAGCCTTCAAACACAAGAGAGCATATACTTTATAATTTAATTTTTGTCATGTTCAAAAATTTGGCATAATTATTCTATGCTATTAGAAGTCAATGTAACACTCCCCTTGAGTGTGGTAAGTGACAAGGAGGAAGCATAAAGAGGCTTTGAGGGTCCTAGTAATCTCACTATATGTAACCATTTTGTCTGTAAAAATTCATCAAGGGCTGGCGTGTGGCTGTGATGAGTCCTTCCTTAGCATGTACAGGACCCAGCTTTGCTAAAAAAATCACCCATACACTCATGCACTTTTGATTTGTGCTTTTTACTGTGTGTGCATTTCAATAAAAAGTGTACTTAAAAATACACATAGTGGGCAATTACTAATTTTGAGGGCTAAATGTATATCAATCACTCTATTTAGCTCCTTAAATATATTGTCTTTGTTATTTTCACAAAGCCCTCTAAAGTTGGTGAGTATGAAGTGTTTCCTCTTTTGCCTGTCCTATGTTTTTCTCCATACAATTACACTTATTTTCTTCCAAGAATATGACACATTAGGATACTACTTGACTTCTTTGTCTGGTTATTCACACACACACACACACACACAGACGCACACACCAGCATCTGACTATACAGGCAAAGAGCTTGATTTTTGTATTCACCACTACGTCTCCTGTGCTGAGTGCATGGAATACAACAGTTCTTCAGTAGATGTTAACAGGTATTGAATATACAAGAATTTTGTAAAGACAAAGAATTTAATGTAAGTGAGGCCATCACAGGTGGAATCAACTTGAACTGGCTACTCAGAAATATGTTTTTCTGAGCATACAAGTTTCCGAAAATGATAGGAGAGTAGAGAAGCCCAGGAGACTATGGCTAGAGCTAGGTGTCCAGGCTGAGAGGGGCTTGGCTCGCTGCAGGAACGAGAAAGGCCAGTGGACCTTGAACACAGGAGCCAGGAGCTGAGGAACCCATACTGCCCACGATAGTGTTTACCTTTCTGCCTCCATGTCTTTCCTTCTACCAGGCCCTCTGCCTCTGAGGCCGTCATCTCCCCTGAGGACTCCAGCCCCAAAGCAGGTGTGATACTGTTTCTTTTTTTTTTTAATTGTATTTAAAGAGAAAAAACAAAAAGGAAAACAACCAAACAAAACAGAAAAAGGGTAGCAACAATACAGAATTCCAAAGGCAAAAAATAAAAGAACAAGAACAAAAACAAAAACACTAAGAAATCGCAACTTGATAAGTTACATACTGTCATCATTGGAAACAGTTGTTCAAGTTACAAAATTAAAACACACGAAGTAGACATTCAAACAGTGAGACTATTAACAGTTCTGCTCAACAATCTAACAAAAACAGTAATGTGGTCATCTATCTTACACACTTAAACATACATGCAGTTATATCCTTTAGAGCACTTTCTTTTCCCCTCTTGTTTATATATATATATATATATTTTTTTAATTTTATTTTAAGGGGGGTAAAATTAAACACAACAAACCAGAACAGAACGGGACTTAAGAAAGCATAAATTTCAAAGCTGTACAACCAGGGATCTTCACTATCAATCATATTGTCTCTTTTTTTTTTTTCCAAATGGTTGTCCATATCTTTGCATATGGGGAGCTCATACTAGGCTTGTCGGGACGTGCACCGTGTGGTTGACTCAGGGTGCAGGGAGAACAAGGAGCTCCTTCCCTCTCTGGGGGGCGGCTGAGAGTGTGGCACACTATTGGCAGCCTGAAGGAGAGAGACTGTTTCTATAATCCCCTTTGAGGGCCCCACAGCAGCCTGCCTTTACTTCTTCCCAGCATTGTCTTCATTCTTACTTTGTTTTGCTTATGTATGCCTGTAGCTAATTCTCTTTTCTATATAACAAGCAATTTAAAGACAAAAAAATTATCTTCTCATCTTTTTGGTACATTCATTTCCCTGTTGGTAAAATGCAAATATTGTCCAACATGATCTGAACTGGAGACTTGTCATAATTTGGCAAGTGTGAGAAGTACAAAAATGGAAGCAGGCACCGAGTGTATAAAAGCAGATGGTAGGGAAGAGGGATGTACCAGGAATGCTTTCAGCTGCAAGCAACAAGGAAGGTGACCAGTTACAATTTATACAGCAAAGGGCTTATTTTTATTATATAATCAGAACTATGCAGTCACTGACAACTGGTTTAGCTACACAACATACTTCAGGGTCCAGACACTTGATATATGTCGGACAAGTTGGCTTTTGCCTTTTTGACTCTCTTCATGGGTGCAAGATAGATTTTGCATTCCCAGGTGACTTGTTCACTTCAAGAAATGAAGAAAAGGGAATGAATGGTCGAGGAAAAAACTAGCTATAATCCCTTCAACAAAGAAATTCAGAAATTCCTCTAGCCATTGGCATGTTCAACTTACATCTCATTGGGTTACAAGGCCAGAAATAAAAGAAACTGACAAATAAAAGGATACTTCTAAATTTTTGGCACAGACCTGGCACATTGCCACCATAAAGAGCTTAGCATTTCACTACAGTGAAAAAAGAGCTATTCTTAGGGTGGGAAATATCATGTCAGCCTCAGGGGCGGTCTGTGCCCAAAACTGAGGTCACAGTTACAAAAAGTAAACTAGACATTTTTACCCCAAACCTAAAAGATGTACATGAATAAAACAGGCAATACAGATGAATCTTAAATGGATATTAATCCCTAGAATAATCTTCACTTCCATAAGGAAATTTGCCCTCTCCAATAGTCCTTCAATCAGGCAGCATCTTCGGCTATCTTTATTACACTCTCAATAGAGATAAGAAAAGGCATAAGAAATATTCAAGCAATCTTACGAACTATAAGAGAACTGTGTTGTCGTACTGATGGATGGCAACTGGAACTTAGCTCCGACACCTGAAGAAAGTGAGGGGGGAGTGGAGACAGGCAGGGGTGACAGTGAAGTGGCTCTGTCCCAGATGAACAACCGGAGCTATCAGAACTTCAGCTCCTACTGATGGCTGCCTGATTGTGCAATGGTATCAGATTTTTCAAGAGAAGACAAAAGTGAAGCCTTTTTGTGAAATCTCACGATTAAATATTAATAGTGAAGTGGGGAAATCTTGAGTGTTGAGAGGCTGAAATGTTTGGAGACCTCTGAAAGCAGCTGTCCAGGATGAGTGGTCTCTGCAAGCTGAGCCCTGTCACTGTCCCTGCAGCCCCCTCACCACTGCCTGTCACGGAACTTCCCGAATGCTGCCTCCCCTTCCCAAAATGTGGACAGTCCAATCAGTTTGAAAAGAAGAGGTTTAAATGAGGACATTTTTCATTCAGAACCTGGGGTTCATTGCTAAAAGCAAACATCTTTTACTTTTTGGAAGCTCTTCCCAATTTGTCACTAAAGGCCATTGTCTTTGTCACTAAAAATTGTACCATTAAGATGAAAACAAACCCAGATGTGATTTTCATGAAAAGCAGTTATTGATTCAGTAATGCCATGGTGTCTTCTTTCTTTGTTTCTTTGCAATGTAGAAAGCACAGTTTGCTCTATAAGTAAGCCCAATGATTTCCTTATGCTAAAGAAAACACTAAACATCCTTCTTTCTCAAATGTTCCAAACCTAAACCTCAAGGGCCAGGGATTTAGCTCAGTGGCATAAGTGCATGCCTGCCAGGCAAGCGTGAAGTTTTGAGTCTGATCCCCAGAACCAAAAAATAAATACATAAATTTTTTTTAAAAGTTAAACTTCAATAAATAAGGCTCTGCACTGTCATCAAATTGGGGGAAGTTGTTTGTTTTCTTCTGCTCTTGTTTTTGATTTTCCCATTTCACTGAGCCATCAGTCTTTCTGTAAGCTTATATTAAAACCAGAAGTAATTTGGCAGAGAATACCCTCCTTCCTTCACAAAATAATATTCTTGAGGATTTACGTGACTGTAACCAAAGAACACAACCATTCCTCACTCTCAGATCTAACCCTGTTTTTCTCTCACCGTGGCAGAGGTGTACCCTCCGGAGAGCTGCCCGGCATTGCTACCGTCTCTCACATCTGCTTTCCCCACAACAGGACCACTGGGCACCTTTCTCACCAGGCTTATAATAACTCTATCTCTAATAAGTCTTTTGAACCTTTATGTTCTATTCTCTGCTGCACTGTCAGAGAAAAAACAATAAATAAGGTCAAATGGTTCTTTGACAAATAGTTCTTTCGACTTCATAATTTTGATTAGTGCCAAGAAAACTTCAGCAACTCTCACCATATAAGAATGACTGTAGTTTATAAATCTGATGTCAATTCTTTGAATGATCCCTATATTCCTTTTCCATTCCTAAGCATAATGGATATTATCTCCCGTGCTTTTCTGCTTGTTTGTGTTCATCTTACTGTGCCCAGTATAGTGGTTAGGCTCACCATGGTGCACGGCATTGGCTGGATCTCCCTTTGACATAAATAGCAATAAGCCAAAATTTTCCAAAGATACTTATTATTTGTATCCTTTGTAGTTGCAAACAGCATTTCAGATCATTAACAATAAAAATTTATAGGGAAGTTAATTAAAAGAAAAATAAAAACAGAAGTCTTTTTTTTAAGAGTCAAGAATAAGATAATCACTGTCACAGACCATAAAATTTGGCTGGAAATTTTCCGGCACACTAATGGAAAGAATGCAGAGCTCTCATCATGAGACCAAGTAAACCTCATGATGTCTTCCTTCAACAAAAATCTATTTAACTAATATTTGTGAAAGACTCATAACACCTTAGCTGCACATTTACTTCCTGGTTACAAGGCCAGACCTGAAGAGCACAGCATTCAGGGGAGTAGGCAGATAACATGTGACCATGGCGACTAGATTTAGTGACTGCAGTCTACACAGAATGTCAGTGGGAACCCTCACTGGAGTCAGGAGCAGCTGCTGCTCTGGGGGAAAAAGCAAACTGCCCAGGAGAATTCACACTCAGGGTCTCCGTGTACCAGAGGTTTGAGCTAGAATTATCATACGCCAAGAATATTTGAAGCTTCAATTTTTTAAAAAATGTGCATTTTGTACTAAACAAACATTCTCAATTTGTGCAAAGTTTTCATTGTTTCCCCTGAAGAATGACATTATATTTGAGGTATTGCCAAGTTCAAAAATCCACTAAATTTGAAATGACTAGATGCCTACACACCTAGAATAAAAACATGTTATCAGAGATACTAAAGTATAAAACATAGGCTTCCTGCTGTGTTTGAGAGCAGTTTACACAGCCTGAAGTTTTAATACTGTATTTTCAAGTGACATTGGGATCAATGTGGCCCATGGGAAAATTTGATCCAAAGAACTCGAGTTTTTGTAAAGGATGCCGAAAGCCCACCCCGCCACAGCCTCCCCCTTGGGAATCATGAAAATGAGCCCAGAGAGAAGACGGGGGGAGGGGGGGTTCAGCATCACCCAGTTGTGGAGGGAAGCCAAGATGAGCAGGAGCTGGGAGCTGCGGTGGCTTCACAGGAGATGCCGGGCTGCAGCAGATTCCGGGACACCGAGCTACGCTCTCACCCAGGGAACCTGCTAAAAACCCCACTGGCATTGCGGGAATGTTTGTGGTCCTTCAGACTCTGTCCCCCATATGCCGGCATTAAGAGGTGGGGCCTTCGGGCGTTGATGAGGACACGGGCTCTGCCCCCAGGGACGGGATGCGAGCCTTGAAGGAGCTGTAGCCTCCCACCAGTGAGGACACAGGAAGGCGGCACCTCGTGTGGACAGCGGGCCTCAGTCAACACCAAATCTTCCGGCAGCTCGGTCCTGTGTTTCCCCAGCCTTTGGAATCATGAGCAATACGTTTCTGTTGTTTTAAGATTGCCAAGCCTCAGTTATTTTATCGCAGCAGCCCAAAGGGACTAAGACACGAGCCTGGGCTATGCTGGAAGGCAAGGTGAACTCCAACTTGCCAAGCGCACTCTTGGCCATGGCGGTGGGCTGAATAACGTTTCTGCAGATGTAGCCACCTTAATCCCCTGAAGTGGTGACAGTGTTACCTTACATGGCAAACAGGACTCTGTGGATGGGATTAACTGGTGATCTCAAGATGGGGGGTGATTTGGATGTTACAGGTGGGCACAAAGTAATCCTAAAAGTGCTTCTAAAAGGGAGGCAAACGCTGGGGATGCAGCTCTGTGGCATAGCACCTGCCTGGCAAGTGTGAGGTGCTGAGTACAACTGCTGGTACCCCTCAAAAGAGAGAGGGAGGAGAGAGGGAGGGAGAGAGGGAGAGAGAGTCACAGAGAGAAGGCAAGATGCCATTAGTAATAGAGATTGCAGTGACACAATTTAAAGGTAAAAAAAGGAGGTACCGGCCAAGAAATATAGTCAACCACTAGAAAATGAAGGAGGCAAGGAAATGGAGTCTTGCTGACACATTAGCAGTAATAAGTGAAACTGATTTGAGAACTAAAGGTTAACTTTGTGTTACTTTAAGCCACTAAGTTTGTGGAAACAGTATAGCAGCAGTGAGAAACTAATATTACACCTCCTTTATCTTCTCTCCTTATCAGACAATGTGAACCACCATATATATGCTTTATATTCCTTCGGGGCAGGAAAGATACAAGACCAAGCAAGCAAGCGCCTGTAGAGCACACACTAGGGGGAGTGGGACATCCATCAGCAGCTTGGTAAGAGCAGAACACAGACCCTGGAAGGCACTGGCCCCTGAAAGGAGTGAGCGCTGAGGAACAAAGCCTTGGTCCAAGGCTGCTTCACGGAAAGAGGAGAAAGGATCGAATAACACATGAGTACATGCCACAACTGCACACTGTGTGTCTCTAAAGAAAGCCAGTATGTCCACGAAGTCTAGAAGGGACAAATTACTTGGATTCTTATGGTAGCAGAGATTCATAATATAACAGGTAATGTCCTCAAGCAGCAGTTCTATAGAGACACCCTCATGGGTGTTCATAACGTTGGAATCCTGTCAGTGAGAAATTTGCCTTATTTGATAAAAGCTCTACTCCGGTTGTTAAGTACACACAGTCCATATCCAAACACACCATATCTTTCTGAGCACAGGTGGGGCCAGTAGGTCATAGAGGACTGCTAGCAAATAAGATTTTATGATAAAGCTCCTGCTCTCCACCCTTCTTCCCCTTCACCCAGGCCGTAGAAATCTTAGAAGCTGTTCATTAGCCAAAGCTTTCTGGGTTTCTTTGCCAAAAGACACACCCAGGCAGGCTCTTTCTCCCATATCTAGTTACCAGCCCTTTTTCTGGCTAAGGAACCCTCCTCAGTTTTCATTTCCAAGAAGAGCCCTGCAATCTGGGCACCAAGTTAATTTGGCTTCTGGAAGAGCAACACTACAACTTATCACCAATATTTATGATGAAATTGTTAAACACTCATTTCAAAATAGCCCTGTGGTTACTTTTGAGTTTTATTTTAAGCTAGCTATATTTTCTTGTTCTTAGTTTAGCTAGTCACAGTTGATACTAGACTTCATCCTGTGCTGCCTAGAGGGAAAAATGGTGAATTATCTTCCTAGCCAAGAATCTCTCCCTCAGTGTAAATGTTTTCCATGTCTTATATCATATATATTCACATGGTAAATACCGGCAAGGACGGGCAATAACACAACGTAGAGGCAAAAGCCCTGGGTAAAAGTTATAGTATCTGCATCCACAATGACGGCCTTAATCTTGTTGGCCCTGGGGAAGTCAGTGACCTGGCTGTGTTCAGTTTCCCCACCTCTGTGTTATCCACATCTTTTTTTCATACCTATAATTATATTTGCAATATGCTAGGCTATTCATTGGCTATGGAATTTATCCCTTTAAGAGGAAGATGTTACCTAAAATAGTCATCTTCATTGCCCAAAAATGCTTCTTTTTATACTTCATAATAGAAACCATAATTCAAAAATCTTTCCACTGTTTTTGCATCAAAATCAAATCGTGGAGGTAGGTGACCACTGTATCTCAATTTGCCAGGACTTTCCCATTTTGCCAGCGGAAGCTCAAGAATCCTTCTCAATTCCAGGGCAATCAGGGATCACACTACTTGGAAGTTTCGTGGTGAACCATCGTACACTGGTAACAAAGAAATGGGGGAAAGAATGTGAGAAGGAATGGTTGCTCCAGTAATCTAGTAACTAAACCTGTGTGTCTGTTTAAGTGTGCAAGACAGCTAACCATACTGCCAAGTTCTTGTTAGTTCATCAAATAGAATGCTTTGCACTGTCATTGTTTGATTGCCCACTTTTTATGCTTTGATTTTGTAACTTGAACAATTACTTCTAAGATAATAATATTTAAT
This sequence comes from Dolichotis patagonum, assembly GCA_004027295.1. Classification (NCBI taxonomy): domain Eukaryota; kingdom Metazoa; phylum Chordata; class Mammalia; order Rodentia; family Caviidae; genus Dolichotis; species Dolichotis patagonum. The sequence continues at coordinate 95,281 of PVJX010000947.1, forward strand.
TTATAAACCAGTGATTTCTTACTGTTATTTTTTGACTAGTCATTTCTTACTGTTATCTTTTTGAAATTCTGTACCTTTTCTACCCTTTTTTCTGTTTTGCTTTTTTCTCTAAATAAACAAAATTTAATAACTAATCACCTTCAAAAAGTGATAAGAGCAGCAATGTGTTTGCCCAGGAATCTGAGCCCTGAATAGCTTAGCGGGGAGGTCCTCACTCAGGGTGTCTCTTGAGGTTGCAGTCAGTGGATGACACTGCCATCATCTTGAAGGTTTCCTAGTTTCTGGGCTGGGCATGCCTGAACAGCTAATAAATGTTTTTCAGACCTCTCTGTTTCTCTTTCCACATGATCACCCCAAAAGAAAGCCTGGGGGTAGGTAGACTCCTCATATGCTGGCTGAGTGGTCCTCAAATAAAACCTAAGTGAAATCAACATTTCCTATTCTAGCCTCTTCTCACACACCATCACTTCCTCCATATCTTTTTTGTGATGGATTCACAAAAGCCCAGGAAATGAGTCTCCAGGAAGAACCACAGGCCAACTGAACCCAGAGAATAGAGTAAGGTTTTTCCAGAAGCAGGACAGCAAAGTGCCCCAAACCCCATGGCCTGACAACCTGGTGAGAAGGACCACAAGAGAGATACAGTAGCCAGGGAGCAGTCAGAGAACTGGGCCTCACTTCCATGCCACTGCAAGGTGACAGGGGCCACTGCCAACACAAACAGAAGCAGGCGAAGAGAAGCACAACCTGGGAGTGATTTAAGCACAAGAAGACTAAGGGGGTGGATTCGAGCAGGTAGGTGGGACCATTTCCTAAAGCAGGGAAGTCTGCAAAGGAACAGGTTTAGGGAGGGCATGGGTGGAGTAAGGAACAGTTCATTAGAGAAGCTAAACAGACACTGAGATCAGGAAAAGCAGGAATATACCATTTCAGTAAAGCAATAAACAGAGGCCTTACCCAAGTGTTGACATTTAAGGAGAGGAGTGAAAGGTATGAGGAACCAGCACCAATAAAAGGCATTCCAGATGCAGGGAAGGGTGCAGCGGAAATGGAGTCATGTGAAGGAGATGAGTTAGTTGGAAGTTTTAAAGTCCTGCTTCCTTCTTTGTCTCCGCTCCATGAGAAAAATCTAAGATACAGTGTGAAAAATGGATATTGCATCTTGGATTAGCTCACTCCCTGGGATCTAGTAAGAGTAGCTCCATGTAGACTTCTTTTCTGTTTTTGGAGTTTTGAGACAGAGTGTTACAATGTAGTCTAGGCTGGCCTCAAACTTTCCATCCTCCTACCTCAGTCTCTTGAGTCCTAGGATTCTAGGCCTGAGTACTGGAATTAAAAGCATGGACCATAGCAGCACAATTTGTAATAGCTAAATCTTGGAAACAACCAAGATTCCCATCAACTGCAGAGTGAATTAAAAAGACGTGGTATTTTTACACAATGGAATATTACTCAGCTATGAAGAAGGATGATCTTGAGGCCTTCATAGGGAAATGGAGACAACTTGAGACTATCCTCATTAGTGAAATAATTAAGAATCATATTTATAAATATCACATTGTCTCTAGTGTAAAAAGTAAGAAGAAATGTAGGAGTAATAAAACTCAAAATGCATAATTGCTACTGTAAAAAAGAGAGGAAAAGAAAGTACTCTAAAGGATATAATTGCATGTAAGTTTAAGTGTGTAAGATAGATGACCATATTATTGCTTTTGTTAGATTGTTGAGCAGAACTGTTAACAGTCACACTGTTTGAATGTCTACTTTGTATGCTTTAATTTTGTAAATTGAACAACTATTTCGAAGATGACAGTATGTATCTTATGAAGTAGAGATTTCTTAGTGGGTTTTTTGTTGTTGTTGTTGTTGTTCTTTTCTTTTTTGCCTTTGGAATTCTGTATTGTTGCTCCCCTTTTTTGTTTTGTTTGGTTGGGTTTTTTTTTTCTTTTTAAATAAATTTTTTTAAAAATGGACAATTAAAAAAAAATAAAAGCATGGACCACCGTACCTAGCGTAAATGTCACCTCCTCTGTGAGAACTTCATTTACAGCTTTATCAAAATGGGTCTACTTTTATATTTTCTGAATTCACTGACCTCGTCTTCTCAAGACTTCCGCATCTCAGAAAACAGTTTAATGTATCTGATTGGGTCAAAAGCCATTTGATTGGGTCAAAGTCTTTTCTTTACAGCAATTGAAGGAGAAACCACCTGTTAATGCCTCACTGACTGTCTACTCCCTCTTCCACGCACATACCTTGGTAAGCTCCCGGGACCAGGCTCCAGTACCCTCAGCACTCAGAACAACATCCGGCTCAGAAGTGCTCACAAAGTATTAGGTGAATGAACACATGAATGGATGGAGAACACTTATTCTCTAAAGGAAGGGCATTTTCTTCTGGTCTCAGTTTCCTTGCCTATAAAGTGAAGCAAGTTAATAAGGCAATTTCTAGGGATCCTTGTAGTCTAGTGTGGGATTCCTTCTGTAATTGAATGAGCACTCTAATAGTTGCTTCAGAAAGGGCATCTTTTCTCCATAGATAGGAACTGCTTCAATCTTCCCCTAAATAATCCATTAATGTCCGCAAAGAGAGACTAAAATTTTATTAGTAATACAGTTGACACTTGCCCAAAAAAAAGTAAGGCAGAACCAAGAAAAATATGTCCTTCCCTACAACAAGTGTTGGAATAAATAATCTATGCTCAGAGTTTATTTATATCTGGCATTTAATTTTCCTTTGGATTGGTTTCTCTGGGATGAAGACCAACCAGTAAATGCAAGAAAACACAGAATCAAGATTTTATTAACTGCAAATGGTTTGTGTATTCCTAGCTGAGGTAATATTCTTTATTGCCAGGAGTACATGGTTTTCAATTTCATTCATTTTTCAAATTCCTTCTGACTGCCACCCCCTCCCCCAACTACTAGATAGAAGAAACATTCTTACCTTGACAGAGTTCCCAGCTACATGACTTCAGTTTAGTACCTACCAGGGAACAGCAGTAGAACTTTCCTTTGTCAAACTAAGAAGTGGTTAAATTCTCTTTAAGCTTCAGAATAAATACATTTCAAGCCAGTTCCCATGATCCATTTTACCATATATTAACATTCCCAGCTTCAGAGGCTAAGGCATTAAAGAATAAGCTTTAGAGGAAAGTAAAAGTTTGATTTGATTAATATTCACTAAAAAGAAATAGCTATCCATGGAAGAATTCCTTACTCTCTTCTGAAATTTTGTAAACAAATACAACTTTCAAATTTACTTCAGAAGTTTCCTTCTCTACTAAATTTCTCCCCAGTCACCTAGGCCACTGTAAAATCTCCTTCTTCTAAATTTCCATGGACTTTTTGTGGAATTACTCAGTTTGCTTGACTTAGGCTTTACAGGTGGTACTTTCTGTATGATCCCCTTTTACTAAATTATCTTTCCTTCTATTGTGCAGCACTTATAGGACAAGAGCTTCCCACTACCTAGAGCATTCAGCAAGCCTAATACCACAGTTTTTTCATCATTATCATTATCTTTCTTTAAATTATTGATAAGAGACATTTTAAACTATTAATGAGCATTTTTACCTAACACATATTTTTAACTTTGTGTTTTAAAATAATCATAGATTCATGAGAAGTTGCAAAATAGTACATAAAATCATCATAATCTTCATCCAGCTTCCCCAAATGAGCAGAGTAACTAAGACAGTGACATCTTACTACAATATCAAAACAAGAAACTGGCTTTGGTATAACACAGTTAACTTGGCAGTAGGCCTTATTGTTTTTACCAGTTTTTACAGATGCACATTTATTTTTGTCTGCATGTGTAGTTCTATATAATTTTATCCCATATGTTAGTCAGCTCTCTGTTACTGTGACAAAATACTTGAAATAATAACTTATAAAGAAAGAAGATTTATCTTGACTTACTGTTTCAGTCTACGGTTGGTTGGCCCTGTTTTGGGCAGCCTGTGCTAAGACATCACATCATGGCAGACAGCATATAGCAAAACAAAGATTCTTACCTTATGGCGGCCAGGAAGTGAATCAAACAAAAAACATAGAAGAAATGAAGGCCCCACAATCCGCTTCAAGGGACTTCCCTCACAACAGCACTTGACCACAACACTTCCCACTATGCCCTGACTCTTAAAGTCTCTACCACAATAGTGCCAAGCTGCAAACTAAGACTTTAAGAGTCTCCGGGGTACAATTACAATCCAAACTATAGCAACATGTACATATGAAAGTAACCATCACCACAACACAAATCCAATACTACTCCATTACCACAAAAGAACCCCTCATATTCTTCTTTTACAACTACTACTCTGCCCTCTGTCTATACAGTTTTGTCATTTCAAAATGCTATATAGTGGAATTACATAGTACATACCTTTTTGAGATTTTTTTTGTTTTTGTTTTTTACTCAGCATAATGCCCCTGAGATTCACCCAGGTAAATGCAGGTTACCAAGAATTTATTCCTTTTTATGGCTGAGTAAAAATTAATCATACAGATATGCTAGAGTGTGCCTGTTTCCAGTTTTTAGCATTTAAAAAGAAACATGTATACATATATATATATATATATATATATATATATCCACTATATATATAAGTATATATCTACTTGTATATAGATATATAGATATATATCCACTTATACAAGTTTGTATGAACTAAAGTTTTCATTTTTCTGGTATAAATGACCAAGAGCACAACTGTTGGATCAGATTCCCAGTGATACATGCATTCTTTCCAGTCTTTTTAGTATATCAGATTTTAGCTCATCTGATAGGTGTATCGTGGTCTAATTAGGTGTGGTTCTAATTGGCATTTTCCTAATGGGTAATGATGCTGAGCATTCTTTAATGTGCTTATTTAACATTGTTTTCTCTTCTTTGGTAAAAAACAACTATTTAAGTCTTTTACCCATTTTTCTAATTTGACTAGTGGTTTTTACTGCTGAGTTTGAGAGTTCTTTGGGTATATCTTTATCAAATATTTGTGTACAAATATTGAGCCTCAGTCTGTAGCTTGTCTTTTGTGCTCTTAACAGGCATTTTTTGTCGCACAAAATCTTCCAGTTTTGAGGCAAGACCACTTTCAACTTCTTTTATAGATGGTACTTTTGGTAACATGTCAGAGAACACTTCGCCTATCCCTATGTATCAATGATTTTCCCCAATGTTTTCTTTTAGAAGTTTTTATAGCTTTACATTTTATGCTTAAATTCATGACCTTTTTTGATACATTTTATTATAAGATCAGCATGACATTACAGTTTTGTTGTTATTGTAGTTTTGGGTTTTTTGCCTGTGGATGCCCATTTCTAGAGCACTGTTTGTTGAAAAAACTCTCTTTCCTCTTTTGGAATGTCTTGCTTCTTTGTCAAAAATCAGATGAACCCTATGAACTAACAAAAATTGAACATAGATACTAAACAGGTACATGAACACATATATTCATAGCAATGTTGCGGTACATGTATACATATTACTTGGTCATAAAAAGGAAGAAAGCATCGATACATGCTATAAAGTCGATGGGGGAGTGAAAGAAGCTAGAGAGAAAATAAAACAGATTGCACAATTCCATTTATATGGAATATCCAAAATAGTAAATCTACAGGAACAGAATAAATATGGGTGCTTAACAGGAGTAGGAGGGAGGAAGGGAACAGGCAGAGGATTTCCTCTCTAGTGATGAAAGCGTCTGGAACTAGATAAAGATGGCAGCTGTTCTGGGGTTTTCTCTAAGAGGCACACACCCCTGGGCCCCATACAGTCACAGGCTCACTATTATTCCTTTCCCTGCTACATTCATATAGAGGCTGACTGAACTCACACAATCAACACAGGGTTTTAGGAAGCTGAAGATTTGCTCAAAACCCGTACACATGCTCACTTTCATTTTCTGCTTATCTGTCTTATGGTTTCCAAAAATCTCTTTCCAGTATTAAATTCATATGTGCATTATTTAAAATTGCATGTCTGATTTAAGTGGGGAAAGCAGAGTTTTAATCTTCTTTTTACCCTATGGAGTTAGAGTAGGAATTACCACCAAAACACTTAGGTTTTTAGAGCTTCACTTATTTTCTGTTTTTAAACTACAGTAAAAGCCTCTAGGCAGTATTTCAAAGACAAAAACTCTGACCAAAAGCAGTCTCCGTGGAGATGTGGGACATTCTAGTCTCCTGCTTCCAGAAGGCTGGGCCTGTGATTGCATTTCTCCACCAGACAGGCTGGAGGTTAATTGGGGAATACGGTCCCATCTCACGCCTGTGCTTAACCAACTGGAGAGCTCAGTTGTTGTGTCATATACACAATTTGCTGACTTTGTGGATCTGATGGAAGATTGATTTTGTTTTCACTGCCTTGCCCTTCTCAACTGCTGACAGTGGGATGATAAAGAGAATCAGTTCATGTCAGATTGCTACTCAGAATCTTCCACTGACCTCTGAACAAAGACCAACAGACCAGAGTGTTTTACAAATTCCTTGACTTTCTGGTTTGCTCTCACACTTTCTCTTCCAACCCTGACTACCACTCACTCATATATCAAAATTTTTGGTGGTACACACTTACAAGCCCATCACTCTGTGCCACTGAGGCAAAAGGATTGAAAGTTCAAAGCCAATCTGAGCAACTTTGTCATTTTGCAAGACCTTATCTCAAAATAAAAATGAAAATAGGATTGTGGATGTAGCTCACTATGAAGGCTTTGGTTTCAGTCCTCGGTACCAGACAAAAAAAATAGTTTGCCTTTCTAATACTTTGCTCTGTTCTTTCTCGGCCCAGTGCCTTTCCATATGCTGCCATTCTTCAATTTAACTCATGAAATCTCACTTGCGAAGCTCATCTTGACCCTTCACAGACAGGTTAGGAATCCCTATAACAGTGTTCCTCTTTCCATGGCAACTTAGCTTGGCTACAGTTTTCTGCTGATTTGTCTTTCCCTCTCATAAGACTAAAGACAAAGATTGTTCTGGGAATATAGTAGGTGCTCAACAAATGTTTTTATAAATTAATGTGCTTATCAATTCATTGTTTTATGAGCTACTTCTTGAACTCTTGTTTTATGGCAGGCACTGTTTTCAACATGCAAATGTAGTACTTTATAAGGCAACAAAGTATCTGCCTTCTTGAAGTTTGTATTATAAGAAAGGAAGGAGAAAATAAACAAATATGCACATATTTATATAAATTTTCATGAAGTTCTAAAGTATATTAAACAAAGAAAATATATTAAAGAAATAATGAATGAATGAATGGCTCAGAGCTCAAAATCAGGCAGTTCTAATTATATTGTCATAGACGAAAACTGCTACAAATTCAAGCTGGAAAGCACATAGATTTATCTGTAACTTACATACACTTTACAAATATTTGAGAGCCTCCAAGGTACCAGCCACAGCTTTAGATACAGGATTCAGCAAGATAAGGTAGAATTGCCTGTCCTAGTGAAGCTTGCATGTTAGTGTTAGCAGGTAAACATATACTATGTCAGACAGTGTGTCAAGTGCTTTGGGGAAAAATAAAGCAAGGAAAAAGACAAGTTCCCATGTGTCTGAAGTGGTGGGAAGTTATTCATATTGTAATAAATCTGGGAAATTTTTACAAATAAAGCAACTGCTACGGTTTGTGTCTAGATGTTCCCCAAAGCCTCATGCAGTCATAGGAGGGGCTTGTTTAGAGGGGACTAGATCTAGAGTGTGTGATGCTGGGATTAAGTATGTGATTACTAAATTAGTCCACTGATTGGTTTGGCATCTAGTTTAAGCGTGGTAGCCTAGGTAGAATATAAGATGGACAGAAAGAAGTCGCTGTTGTTGCTTGAGGCTTGTCACTTCTTTGCTTTTGCTGTCTTCTGCCTGCCATGAACTCTTTCTCTTCTGCGATGCCTCTCTGCCATGCTATCCTGCCTTGGAACTAACCAACTAAAGACTGAAACCTCTACAAACTGAGCCACATAAAACCTTCCTCCTTTAATTTTGAATTTCAGGTATTTTGCCTCAGCAACAAGAAAATTAACTAAGACACAACCTTTGAGCAGAGAGGTAAAGTAAATGAGGGAGAGAGGAGAATACAGGATCAATAGGCCAGTCAAAAAGAATTACAAGTAGAAAGACCTCTGCACAGGCTGAAGTTTCTGAGCTGAAATCTGTTCCCACTCTGCAAGAGATGTGAGGGCTGCAGCTGAGAGAGAACAGATCAAGGACTAGACATATAGCCAGGAGGCTCGGGACCCTACTTATTAGCTGTATGGCATTAACAATGTTTTCATCTCCTTAAGTTTCCAGTTCTTTACTTATACAACTAATACATACCTAAAATATAGTCCTAATACTACACTGGGATGATGGACTCTATAATTTGTGATTTATAAGATACAATGATTGTTAAGTGACTGTGAGTGTGTGTGTGTGTGTGTGTGTGTGTGTGTGTGTTGCTAGGGATCAAATTCAGGTTCTCATGCATGCTAAGCAAATGCAAATGTTACTTTTAACTATCTTCTCATATACCTATCTTCTAAGATTGTCAGAAATGTTAGTTTAATCACCTAATACTAGTGATGCCAAAAAGCATTTGTTATATCTAAATGTACCATGAAATTATAAAATTCTTAGTTTCTTAAGGTAGATTTATATTATACAATTATATATTTAATATTATTTATATAATATGAGTTATCAAACATTTGTTCCAACTCAGTATTTCTGGAAAGACTTGTTTCTGATCACTATTAGTATCTAGATTTCTCACATTACTTACATTACATATTTCAAGATTGATATTTAGTTTTGTTGTTTCATGTATACTATAGTATATATTAAAATACAGTCATATATGAAAGCAATGTTTAGGTATACTATGGATGATACAAAGAATTTTAAGTGTAATTCCGTAATATGTAAGTCTCTTGGGAAACAACACAGGCAAATATAAAAAAGTAATTCTTTTCTAAGTCAGCAGTATACAATGAGCATCACATGAGTAGAAAAGGCCATGTAGGGATGAGGGACTTGGGGTCTGAGGTAGTGTACCAAACTAAACAACCAGGAAAGGTTTGCAGGTGAGTTGGGTCTTAAATTAATGACATATAACACAGATGGAAATAAGAGGAGGAAGACAGTCCTAGAGGGAGATGGCAAGTCTTAGAGATACTTCCATAGAAGATGCTGGAACTGAGGGCGGAACTAAAGCACAGATTTATTCAGCAATGGATTGCAAATGAAGGGTGGGAGGAAATACAGCTCAGGAGAAAATGTGGGAGGCCCTGATTGATTTGATCACTGATACTCACATATATTTGTGGTGGGAGTAGTAAATTGATAAAGCTTTCTAGGAAGTCATTTAGCAATATTTCTCAACTGTATATCCACTTTTACTTAGTAATTCCACTTCTAGGAATTTATTGTAAGGCTATAATCAGAGATGAACTTAAAGATTGTGTGACAGGATTCATTAAAAAAAAAAAACTATTGTGAATCTAAAAAGCTCTATTACACTTAACAACACATGGCCACCAGCCCCTCTTGTTGTACTCCCTTTCACTCCCAATATACATCCAAGTGCCCTTGTCCCTTGCTGAAGCAGCTCTAGATGTTCTCCTTGGTGAGTCTTCAGTTGCACTGTCATGGCTGTCCCCATGTCCTCAATCGATTCAAAACATTTACCTTTTACAGCCATTTTGACTTTGGAAAAGAGTTAGAAGACTCACAGTGCCAAATCCAGTAAATAAGGTGGACGAGGACACACTGTAATGTTTTTATGAGCCTGCCTTTCTGTTAGATGGCACTTTGAGTATACTTTCCTCAGAACATCCTGCAAAGACATGAAAGGACTTCAGATTGTTTCAGAAAATGACAAGGATGATTGGATAAGTATGTTTCAAGGTGGGGAGGAATCTCAATTGGATTAATGGCAATGTGTCTTTTACTGTAATAATGTTTTAAATTTAAGCATTCACTGTGCATTTTGATCATGCCTTATACAAACCTGAAATGAAGAAAGTAAATTACAAAAGCCTTCATACAATAGTATTAAGATTGAGCATGAAATACATCAAAATCTTATGATTAGTGGGCAACTTATTTTTTTAATCTCAAAGCTATCAATACTTACCTGCCTTGCTCTGCTTGCCAGCTGCTGCCATCAGAAGGCTTGTTTCCTGTGGGCAGCCAGCACAGCCAGGGACTCACAGCCAGATTCACCTCCGCTTGCCGGCCGCCACTACTGGAAGGCTTGCTGCCTGTAGGCAACTAGTGTGAGAAGGGAGATGCAACCAGATAAGCCCCGTGCACCCGCAGGCCACCACTGGAGACCATTCAGGCAGCCAGTGCCCACTGAGAAAATCAGATAAACACACCCCTATGTCCCTGCCACCATCAGGGGAGTACTGGTGTAGACATGCAGGCTGCGAGAAGCAGCCCTGCCACCATGCACCCCTGGCCATCGGGGAAGCCCCAGTCTAGCTGCACAGGTCTGGAGAAGCCCACCCCATTCCCTGCTACTTCCCTGGGCACCTGGGGTCAGGGAAACCCAGGTGCCTGGTTTATTCTCTTTCACTGTGAAGGGGCAGCCAACATGGGAAGTGCCTGGGACCTCACAACCAGCTTATTGGGGGGGGGGGGAACCCTGGAGAATGTCAAGATGAAGGAGCAAAAAAGGCAATCTCAGACCTCCAGCCCATACAGAACCAAGTCTGGGAGATATAGTCATGGAATAAAATGGAAGTCACACACCTGAGATCTCCAAGAGGCTAGAAAATGAAGTAAAGAAAATACTTCACAAGACTAAAAAAGTAATCAGATCAGAAATAATGTCTCAGGTAAAAGAAGAAATCACAAGCATAATGAAAGAATTGCTCAGCATATATAAAGAAGACACTGATTAAAAAAAGAGGAGCATAGGAAAATGATGGAAACCATGAATGGAACTACAGAGATCAGGGAATCAAAGAGATACCCAAGAAATTAAAAAGTCAATCAAAAGCTGGCAAAACCACTTAAGAGAGACTGAAGATAGACTTTCAGATCTTAAAGACAGGATCACAGTTAGCAATCATGAAAGGAAAGATCCTTAAAATATAACAAGGAACCAGGAAATTCAACAACTGCAAGATGATGCAAAGAAAAATAGTTTAAGAGTGACAGGTATCAATGAAGAAGCAGGCGTCAACATAAATGAAACAAAAAGGCTATTTACAGAATAGCAGAAAACTTCCCAAACATGGGGAAAGGATATGGTATACAGATAAGTGACACATATAGAACTCTAACTATCCATAACCAAAGTAAATCTACACCCAGACATATAATAATCAAGATCCCAGAAATTAATCATAAGAATAGAATATTAAAAGCTGTTAGGGAAAAGAAACAGATCACCTATAAAGGAAAACCAGTCAGAATCATGGCACAGTTGTTAACACAAACCATCAAGAAGAGTTTGGAGTGAACTGTTTCAAATCCGGAAAGAAAACAACTTCTAACACAGATTGATGTACCATGCAAAACTATTTCAAAATTGATGGAAAAATAAGATACTTCCATGATAAAGAACAACTGAAGGAATTCATGACCACCAAACCAATCCTACATAGAGTGCTCAAAAGTATTCTAGAGACAGATAAAGATGACTATGGTTCCAGGAACAGCAGCAGAGGAGGATCACCAAACAAGACAGGCAACTGAATGAAGGGGAAAAGTGGAGGGCCAACAGCAAGAGGATAGCAGGGCAAAGACAAACAAATGTATGTGGGTTGTAACCATTAATGTAGATGGCCTCAGGTCAGCACTAAAAAGAAACACAGGGAGAGTGGATCAAGAAACAAGATCCATCAGTATATTGTATCCAAGAAACATTTTTTTTCAGCTGTGCAGCTTTATTTGAAAGTTAGTTCTCGTCCACATTACTGTCTGGAGGTTTTTGAACGTGGTAACTGGGATAGAGGTTACCAAGGTATACAGCTTGTTTGGTGACTGTTCGTCTTCGTTACGTTTTCTGGACAACCGTGCCCAGATTCCATACGGTACATCCCGTATTCCGTTGGCCCAGACAGCTTTGTCGAGCCTGATGTCAGTGTGCACACCTGGGGTGCCCGTCTCCTTCATGGTAAATTTCCGGGCTCCCTGAGTGCCCGAGGGGTGCGTTTCTTGAAGCCCACTCCATGGATGTGCTTGTGGATGGTGATGGTGTATTCTCGGGCCACCACCTCATTGATGGCAGAACGGCCCTTCTTCTTCTCGCCACCCTTCTTTGCAGGAGCCATTCTGCCGGGTACAAGTTGGAAAGCTCCAAGAAATATTTAACTCAAAAGGAAATTCATAGACTGAAAATCAAAGGAGAGAAAACAATCGTTCCACAACACAGGAGACAGAAAAAAAAAAAGCAAGGGTAACTTGTCCATCAACTGCAGAATGGATAAGAAAGATTTGGTGTTTTCATTCAGTGGAAAGCTAGTGTTATGAATTAAAAACTGGTGGTCAACTTAACAGCAGCTGAATTAAATCAGCATGGTGCTGAGTGTAGATGTTCCACCTGAGGAAAGTTGCCCACATAAAAGGAGATGTGGCGAGGAAGAGTGAGGTGTTGTGGTTTCTCCTAAGTGTCAAACAATGAGCCATTGGTTCCCCTGGGCTTGTCAGGTGGCTTTCCTAGTATGAATTCAGCTATTGTCATCAGAGGAGCTCAGGACCTTGTCGCTGAGAGTGGCTGTGGTTCACTTTGGGGGAGCTCTGGTCCTTCCATTGAGCATTGCTTCCTGGCTCTGGAGGAGATGTGTGCTGTTCAACCTCTAGGAGAAGCTTGCCATGCTGGCTTCCTGACCTGTACTTGACTGTTCTCATTCTCACTGTTGTGAGGATGACTGTGGTAGCTTTCAGGGAAGCCCTGGTGCCTATTTTGAGTATCACTTACTGGCTCCGGCGTAGGACCCTCAACCTACTGGCACAGCTCCTTCATCCCACTGGCGTACACTTTCTAGCTTCCACCGCTGACCTTTGGGCCTTCCCAGTGCACATTCATAAGACAGACTTGCATGAGTCATTTTCATGGACTCTAGACCTCCAGCTGGACTTGTGGGAGGCATTGTCATGGGCTCTAGGTCTTCAGCTGGACTCATGCAGGACATTGCTGTGGGATCCAAGCCCTCAGCTGGATTTTCTAGGTCTTTAGTGTTGTGGACAGATTTCCTGTACTTTCTATTTAACTCTGGGTGACTATCATAAAATAATATTATAAATTCTGTGTCCTATATGTAATTGTTCTCCTTGCAACCCCTGACTACAACCCCTGACTATCTCTTTGGGTACTTTATAGCTAGTCAGCTATAAAGTAGGATAATCTCAAGGCTCTTATAGGTAAATGGATGCAACTGGAGATCATGTTCATGGATGAAATGGTTTGAACTCATGTGGATAAACACCAAGTTATCTTCCTAGCATAAAAAACTGAAGGAGTTAGTGGGATCCAAAAAACACAATAGATATGAAAGTGATAGGGGAGGAAACAACTAGGAGGGGAAGGTGGTAACCACTGTTAATTTCTTATTATCTTGTCCTGAACTCTTGTTTTCTTAATTGTTAGGCTTGGTTTTGTTCTGTCTCATTTCATTAGATTTTACTGTCTGAAAGTATGGGCAGCTATTTTGAAGATAATTGGATGTATTATGGGAGCCATTGTTGGTTTCCTATCATCTTGTTTTGAAGTCCTATAATGCTTTTATTCTTTTATTTTGATTGGTTTTATTCTGTTGTGTTTTGTTTGATTTTATTATGTGTGATAGTATGGATAGCTATTTTTAAAGAAAATGAGACATTATAGTAACTATTGTTCATTTCCTGTTATCTTGTTTTGAAGTCCTGTAATGCTTTCATTCTTTTGCTTTGATTGGTTTTAATCTGTTTTCTATTGTTTGATTTCATTATGTGTGAAGGTATGGACAGCTATTTTGAAGAAACCAAGAGACATTACAGTAGCCATTATTGATTTCCTGTTGTCTTATTTTGGGTCATGTAATGCTTTCATTCTTGTGTTTTGATTGGTTTTTAGACTGTTGTCTATTGTTTGATTTCATTATGTATGAAGATATGGACAGATATTTTGAAGAAAACAAAAGACATTATGGTAGCCATTGTTGATTTCCTGTTGTCTTGTTTTGAAGTCCTGTGTTGCTTGTATTGTTCTGTTCTGATTTGCTTTGTTCTATTTTGTTTTGTTCTCTTTAAAAGAAAAAAAAATACTTACTTGCCTTGTGCTCTGTCTTGTCAGTACCAACCTGATAAACTGGGATGTGTTGGTGGACGCTCCAATGAAGGACTGTGTCACCCATAGAAATCCATTCTCTTAAAAAAAGCCTTCCTTAAACAAAAGCCATAAGTCTTAGGCACAGTGAAAGCCCAGCTTGGATGGGAAGTAGGTAAGCCTTTCAGTTTCTGAGACCACATCAAATAAAAACAGGGACTTCAGTTAGTGTTCATTTGGGTGCCAGGCTTTCTGAAATTGGTGCACAAAGGTGACTCTTAATTCTTTAACAGCCCTATGAGTAAGTTATGAGTATTATTCTTATACAGATGAATAAACTGAAGCTCAGCAAAGTTAAGTAACTTGCTCAAGGGCATAGAGCTAACAAATGTTAGAGCCAGGATCCAAATCTAGATAATCACTCCAGATGACTCAGAAATCCACATTGACTTCCACAAACTTTTACCCATTTTAATACCAGACAGCATTTTTAAAAATCAGTCCTTGTATGCCTTCTCATTTTAGGGTCCTCTGTTGCAACATCCTTCATGGAGAGTCAGGAGTATAAAATCCAGTAGAAGAAGTCTGAGTGGAACTTGTAGGAGCCATTTCGTATTGCTGGATCTGGCACTCACACTAGCTTCGTAACTTTGAGAAAGTGGTAATTCTTTCCACCTGGACTTCTGTTCTAGGTAAAGGGGGAATAGTATCTAAACTACTGCCATCCTGGGCTGGCTGTGAAGATCAAAGCAGACAAAACACATTAGAGGCCTGTGAAGACTCTCAGGTGCCATTTAGATAGTGAAAGGTATCATTAGTCAAAATACCAGCAAGGGACTCTCGGAATGCTCAGATTGGACATGGCTGGTCTGAGAAGCTCCCCCAGGGTCATTCTCAAGGAATTCACTACCTAGAGAATTCCTAGAGACACTGGCTCCAGCTGCAGCCTGATAGCTGTGGTGTACTGCTGGGAGGAGGCACCCATATGCTCCCCTGCAGCAGGTTGCATGGAAGGAGCCCACAGTGACCCTCACAGAGGTGAGCTGAATGATGGCACTCTAGCAATGCAAGCACTGCCTGCAGGGCCAGTCACAGCGCATATACTGACACTGGAAATTTCCAGACGGACAGGGGGAATCTGGGTGCCCAAAGCATCACATAGCTACACGGTGGGCCTCCCCTAACCATCCTCTCCACGCCCCACAGCATTCTGCTGCTGCTTCATTTCATAATTAAGAAACCTGAGGCTCAGAGAGGTTGAGGATCGCCCAGGTACAGAGTGAATCAAGCCATTATCACACAGTATTTTTCCTTTATTTCTGATAAAGTTACCTAAACTCTTGGGTTCATTTCTGTAACTGAAGGAACTTAATAAATCGTACCATTTCTGAGTTCCTGCTGATGTGTTGGATGAGTAAAATGGAAAATGACTTAAATTATTTTATTAAAGTGTAAAATATGTATCATTGTTTTGTGGCCAACATATGGCAAACTCCTCTTACAAAATTCATGTGAATTTAGTAGGAAATTGTTTTGCCTATTTTTTTCTAAATGAAAATGGAAATGTTTTGATTTGGAGTTTTTAGATTTTATTTAGTTTAGTTTAGTTTTGTTTTTTGAAGGATTTGTTTTTTGTGACAAGGTCTGACTATGTAGTTCAGGCTGGCTTTGAACTCATTGTGTAGCCCAGGATGGCCTGAAACTCATGACAATACTCCCGCCCTAGTCTCCTCAGTGCCAGAATTACAGGACTGCCTGCCGTCCCTGACTTGTTTTGATTTTTTTAATTAAGAAAAATAATGGGGACATGCTTAGCATGTTCAAGGCTCTGGGTTCAAATCTCCAGCATCAAGGAGAAAGACAAAATATTAAAAATATGACACATTCTTGATGTCAATGATAAACAGCTCAGATAATTCCCTAATGTTGTTTAACACAAATTGGCCCTCAAAATGTGCAGACAGTTCACACACACAAAAAAAAAACCCCAAATTTTTATCAAGCATCTGGATTCTCACTAATAACCAAGAAAATTCAAATTAAAACAATGAAATCCCATTTTACCTGTTAAACAAGTACATGTTTAAAAATTCCAGCATCTAATATTGGTTTATTAGTGCATGCTTGTAACACATCTGGATCTTTTACAATCTCTTTATCTGCCCCTCTTTCCATTTCCTCTCCTACTCCCTAGTCTACTTCCCTACATCTAAGAATCTACTTTCTGGTTTCTTATCATCTCTCCTTTATTTTATTCATTTGTTTGCTTATATTTTTGATTTTTCATATGAAAGAAAACATTCGGTAATAAACTTTCTTAGTCATATAATCACATACATTATGTTGCAAATTATATGATTTCATTTTTCTTATGCCCAGATATTTCATTGTTTGTGTATGTATGTATATATATATATATATATAGTATTTTCTTCATTCATCTGCTTATAGGCATCTAGGCTGTTTCAACAATTAGCTAATGTGAATTATGCCTTTATAAACATGGGCATTCATGTATTACTATAGTGTGCTGTTTTCAATTCTTTGGGGGATATGCCAGGAGTGGTATACTTGAATGAAAGGGTATTTCTATTTTTACATTTTTGAGGAATCTTCATACTGATTTCCACAGTGGTTCTTCAAGTTTACAATCCCTCCAATCATGTAGAAGCCTCCCCCAACCTCTCCAACTCCTGGTCCCACACCCTGGTCAGCATTCATCATTTTTTGTATTCTTGATGATAGCCATCCTGACTGGGGTGAGATGGAATCAATGTCATTTCGATTTGCATTCTTTAATAGATAAAGAGGCCAATTTTTTAATATATAAATGTATTTGCCATTAGTACTTCTTTTCAAAAACATCTATTCAGTTCAATTTTTTTTTTTTTTTTGTACTAGAAATCAAACTCAGGCCCTTGTGCTTGCCAGGCAGGCCCTTGTGCCACTGAGCTATATCTCCAGCCCAACTGCTCATTTTTTGATTGGGTTATTCATTTTGCAGGGTTAATTTTTTAAGTTCTTTGTATATTCTAAATATTAATTCTCTATCAATTTTGGTTTTGGTTTCTTGTTTTTCAAATTCTGTGGATTGTCTCTTCACTTCATTAATTGTTTCCTTTGCTGTGCAAAAACTTGTTAATTTGTTGTAATCTCATTTGGTGATTCTTGATTGTGTGATGTCCTACCCAGGAAATCTTGGTTTCAGGTATTTCTGGTATATTAGCTTCCAGGAGTCTCAAAGTTTCATATTAAGGTCTTTAGTCCATTTGATTTGATTTTAGTACAGGATAAGAGATAAGGATAAAGTCTCAGTCTTCTGCATGTAGATACCCAGTTTTCTCAGCATTATTTGCTAAAAAGATTGTCTTTTCTCCAATGTATATTTTGGGCAACTTCATTTTAAAAAAATCGGATGGCTGCAGATGAATGAGTTGTTTTGTTTTGTTTCTACATCATTTCTTCTTTTTCAATGGTCTATGAGGTATAGTTGAAAAGTATGGCAAATGTTTAATTTTTTTAGAAGTTGTTATAGTAAAAGACATATTATCATTAATCCCCTTAAAGTACCCTCTGCCTCATTTGAAGCACACTTATTCCCTCATTCTTGCCACTTTCTGAGGCAGTTGAATATGCTTGGGGTTGTTCCTGCATCCTCTGTTCTATTCCATTGATCTTCAAGTCTGTTTTTGTGCCGTACTATGCTGTTTTCACCACTGTAGTTTTTAATAAAGCTAGTACAAGAAAGAGAATCATAAAGATCAGATAAGAAATTAATGAAATTGAAACTAAAAACAATACAAAGAATCAATGAACCAAAAATCTGGTTTATGAAAGAATAAACAAAATAAACCAAGCTTTAGCCAGTTTTACCATAAAAAGGAAAGAAAAGACTCAAATCAATGCATTTAGAAAAGAAAAAGGTGAAATCACAATGGACACTGCCAAAAATCAAAAACACCACCAGTAAATTGGAGAATTCAGAAGAAATGAATAGGTTACTAGAAACATATGAATTACCAAAATGGAACCAAGAACATGTTAAAACCCTGAGTAATCCAGTAACAGGCAGTGAAATTGAAGCACTAATAAAAAAAAATCTATCAACTAAGAAAATTTCACGTCCCAGTGAATTCATTGCTGAATTCTATAACAATTTCAGGAAAGATCTAACATCAATACTTCTCAAACTCTTAAATGAAATTGATATGACAAGAGTTCTCCCAAAGTCATTCCTGGAAGCTAGCATTATCCTGATTCCAAAACCAGACAGGGATCCAACCAAAAAAAGAGAACTACATGGAAATATCTTTAATGAACACAGACGCAAACATCTTCAAGATAGTGGCAAACAGAATGTAACAAATCAGCAAAAATATTATTCATTATGATCAAATAGTCTTTAGCTCAGCGATACAAGAATGGTTGAGAAGATTCAAATCAATAAATCTAATACATCATATAAACAGAAGCAAGGACAAAAATCACATAATCATCTCAATATACTCATAAAAACCTTTGGCAAAATCCAACATCCTTTCATATACAAAAAAACCCTAACAAATATAAACAGAGAGTGACCTTTTCTTAAATTGATAAAAGTCATTATAGCAACCCTAATGCCAACATCATATTAAATGGAGAAAAACTAGAAGCTTCCCTTGTAAAATCAGAAATAAGACAAGAATGTCTAGTGTCTCGTTCCTGTCCAACATAGTACTTGAAATAGCCAGAGCAATCAAGCAACAGAGAAATAAAAGGGAAAAGTCAAATTGTCATTATTTGGAGATGATATGCTCCTCTATACAGAAGGTTTAAGAAACTCCACCAAAAGACTCCTAGAATTCAGCAATATAATAAAATACAAAATCCACACACAAAAATCAACAGTGTTTCTGTACAAGAATGATGATCTCACTGAGAAAGACATTAGTGAAACAACACCATTCATAATAACATCAAGAAAGATGAAATACTTAGTAATTAACCTAACCAAGGAGGTGAAAGACCTCTACAATGAAAACTTCAGTACCCTGAAAAAGGAGATTGAAGAGGACATCAGAAAATGGAAAGATAACACCTGTTTCTGGACAGGCAGACCAATACACTCAAAATGTCCACATGGCCAAAACTAATATATATATTCAACACAATCTCAACCAAAATGCCAACAGCATTCCTCACAGAAATGGAAAAAGAAATCCTGAAATTTTTATGGAACCAAAAGAGATCCAGAATAGCAAAAGAAGTCCTGGATAACAAAAGCCACACAGGAGGCATCACAGGGCTGGAACTGAACTTGTATTACAAAAGTACAGTGATTAACAACAACAACAAAAAAAAAAATACCATGCCTGGTGTAAAAATAGGCTGTAGATTAATGGCACAGAATGGTGGTTATAGAAACAACCCCAGGCATATTCAATTATATGACCTGAGACAAAAAGGCCAAAAGCATACAACTGGAGGAGTACTCGCTTCAGCAGCACACATAATAAAACATACACTGGAGGAAAGAGTGCCTCTGTAATACATGGTGCTAGGAAAATCGCTCTCCACATGCCAAAAATCAAATCTAGACCCACATCTCTCACCATGTAGTAAACTAAAATCAATATGGATCAAACAACTAATTAAAACAGGATCACTTAATCTACCAGAAGATTAAATACATAAAACTCTTGAAACCACGGGTATAGGCAAGAGTTTTCTAAACAGAACCTAACTTGGACAAGAAATAACAGCAGGAGTGTACAAATGGATTTACATCAAATTAAAAAGCTTCTGAACAGCAAAGGAAATGACCACAGAATGGAGAGACATCCTACAGAATGGAGAACAAATTTGCCAGCTATTCCTCAGACAAAGGACTAATGTCTACAATATATAAATGTCTTAGTTACTTTTGTCTCATTGCTGAGACAAAATACCCAACACCCAAAATTAAAGAGGGAAAGGTTTATATAGCTCACAGTTTGTAAAGGCTTTAGTCCATAATCAGCTGACTCCAAGGCAGGTGGCATATGGCACAGAAGCAAACAGTTCATGACAAAAAAAAAAAAGCAACTAGAGGGAGACAGAGAAGATTCTTTCATCCTTTATATTGTAAGTAGGCTACTGACCCTAGGGTAGATGTAGGACTCACACCCTTAATCCCAACACTGGACCATGAATCAATCCCAAACTAGAGTCAGCCCTCTCTGAAAAGTCTGCCCTCCATGACCTCATGAGGCTTTGGGGAGATATCCAGACACACACCATAATTACAAAGAACTTAAAAGATTAGATTCCCCCAATAGAAAACCCAAGCAAAGGACAGACAACTGAAATGAATACATTTTTCAAAAGTACAAGTGGCCAATATATATATTTTAAAAATATTCCAATCTCTTGTTATTAAAAAATACAAATCAAAATAGCACGAATGCCACCTTTCTCCAATAAGAATGACTATCATCAATAAATCAAATGATAACAAATGCTGGTAAGACTGTGAGGAAAGAGGAACTCTCCTACATTGTTGATGTAACCACTACAGAAATCAGTACAACCACTATATACAAGCACTACAGAAACCAGTAAGGAGATTCCTCAAAAAGCTAAAACCAGAAATTCCTTTTGATCCAACTATCCACCTTCTAGGTATCCTCCCAAGAGTCAAAGACATCATATTACAGTGAGACATGCATTTCATGTTTATAGCAGCACAATTTATAATAGCCAAATCTTGGGTACAGCACGTATGTCCATCAACAGATGAATGGAGAAAGAAAATGTGGTGATTATACACAGTGGAATACTCCTCTGCCATAGGAAAGGATAAATTTGAAACAACTGTAGGAAATGGATGCACCTTGAGACCATAATGATAAGTGAAATTAATCAGATACACAGCTTAAATATTACATGATTTCTCTTATATGAGAAACCCAAAATATAAATAAACAGAAAAATAGGAAATAGGGAGCTAGGTCTTTTGCAAATGAGACGGGAACCAAGAGATGTATGGAAAGACTAAGGGGAAGAAAAGGGAATAAAAAAAGAATTAAGATATATTATGTACACATACCAACTACCCACGAATAACATCATCATTATATACTGTATATATGTATTAATAAAAAATTAAAAAACAAAAATAAAACTTCAAGTGTACTTACAAAGTCATTTTCACAAAACTTTTATCAAAGCATTCAGCAACATTAAACATTAATTCATCTTCTATATCTCATAATTGACAGACTGATATGCAATTATAAAAGTCAGTGGGAGAGAAATCTATTAGCAGAAGGCTTTGATAATCTGTAAACTAGTTATAAAAATCCTGAATAATTAAGTAGTTCTAATGATGTGGCAGAAAGTGAAATAACTTGAAGAAAACCTTGAAAGAACCAAGGACATCTCTGGAAGTTATGAGCGTTTTCACACAGTGTCCCTCAATCCTCTGAATGGCCTCATGAGGAATATATATTACCCTCGTTTTGTAGGTGAGGAATCTCCGACCTTGACCAAGGTTAAATCAGCTTGCATATGTCTGGCTGTGATCACAATCCCATGTATTCTTTTCTCAGTATCACCTCTCTTCACAAAGAGTGACTCAGTATGTTCACGGGGTAGAAAAAGTTACCAAACATGTGGGCTGTTTTAAAAGGCTTTCTTTCACATTTCTTAACTGAATCATCTTCTTTTTGCAGAACCTGAAGTGTCCTAAAAACAAAAGAAGTAAATGCTCATGACCTGAGAATTTGGACCATTGAGCAACTGAAGAGCAGAGGATTCTGGAGAGGGGATCCACTCACCAAGCAAGAGGCAGTGCTGGGGCGGCTCCCTCCTTGCTGTCCTCCGTCCCCTGCCGTCCCTGCGAAGCCCATCACTGGCACTACTGAGGCTTTTAGGAAATGAGAGCTTCGCCTTGGTTGTCGCTTTTATCCACTATTCAGATGGGTTGGGTTTGGTTTTCAGTAGGCTACATCCATACAAGGTGAGCGAAAGTGAGAGGGCTCAATGCAGTCTCAGTACAAGGCAACTGACTGGAGATCATGATGAGCTAATCTCAGCCAAATCCAGCAGTTTTTTCATTTTACTTTCAATTAAAGAATGGTAAATAATAACAAAAGTTAAGGTTTCCATGGTGCTTATATGTATCACTTGTATGCTATACATTTTACAGGTGAACACTGTCCCATATACTCCTCATGACTCTAAGACATATATACTTTCTAGGATTCATTTTACAGATGAAGAGACTAAGGACCAAGACCCCAGACAGTAGTGGTGATCAGATTATAAACTGCTTGCTCTCAGTTCATGCTCCCAGTGCCATGCAACATGACTATACGGGTTACAGCAGGCAGGGCTGGGTTCAGGAAGAGACCTGCTTCTTTCCCTCCCACCAGCCCTAGAGGGAGTCTGAGTACAAACAAAAGGAAAAGGGCTATGGTTGGGAAAATGGAGAAATGGGAATCCTTGTCCTGTCAGGCCAGGCAGGAGGGTGGCTTTTCCAGAGCCAGAGAACTTTGCTTCACAGTCCTAAACCGCTAAACTGTACTTTCTTGAAAAGTATTTCTATTCATTCATCACTCCCTAATTCTAGATTATAAGGTGATTACAATGATATGTAAAATACAGTAAAATGAAAAAAAAAGAAATAAGTGAGCCTTCAAATAGTGGCCACTGGTCATTCAAGATATGCAAACTAAAACAATGCTGAGAAAGAATGGTCATTATCAAGAAATCAACCAATAACAAATGCTGGAGGGGCCATGTTGGGAGTGTAGACTGCTGCAACCACTGTGGAAATCAGCATGGAGATTCCTCAGAAAACTAGGACTAGAGGTTCCATTTGACTCAGCTGTCCCCTTTCTTAGAATCTTCCCAAAAGAATTAAAAGCACCATACCACGGTGATATACATACATCCATGTTTATAGCAGCACAGTTTGTAGCAACTAAATCTTGGAAACAGCCCAAATGCCCACCAACAGATGAATGGATTAAAAAGATGTGGTTTTTTTAGTACAATAGAGTACTACTCTGTGATAAAGAAGGATATGCTTGAGACATTTCTAGCTAAACAAATGCACCTTGAGACCATACTCTGAAGTGAAACAAATCAGACTCACATGTGTAAATACCATATGGTTTCTCTGGTGTGAGAAATCAAAGTGTAAGTAAGAACCAAAATGTATACTAGATATTGCAAAATAAGAAATGTTCTTGAGGGCTCAGTCTATAATCAGCTGGCTCCAAGGCAGGGTGGCATGGCTGGGGGGCAGCCGTTCATGGTCACCACAAAACAGCAAGGCAGGAACCAGCAAGAGAGAGAAGCCACGCTCCCCACCTTACACTGCACCCGGGCTCCAACCCTGGTCAAGTGTAGCATTCACACCACCAATCCCAGCACCAGACAACAAACCAGTCAGGAACGCCACAGACTCAGCCCCAGCCAGGATTACATGAGGCTTAAGTGGGGGCCATCCGAGCACACTATAACATCACCAATGACCTCCACATCTCCAAGGAATGACACAGCACAGCAGAGGAAAGGGATTAAGCACCAGGACTCTGGAGCCAGACTGCCTGGGTTCCACAAGTTCCACATAAGTGGGCCTCAGTTTCTTTACCAGTGGAGGAAAGAGGAAGACATGGAGATTAACTGAGATAGTGAAGGTAGTAAAGCTTTGATAACATTGTCTGCATGCAGGAAGCGCTACACATACATGTGTTAACGTTATCATCAACTTGGTTTTCAACATTCCAGGCGCCTCTGACATCAGGACCTCTATATCCACTGCTCCCTCTGCCTGGTTCACTCTTCGTCCAAGGCACCCCAGCTGTGCTCCTTCCCCTCCTCCAACACTTACTCTCACACCACGTTCTCAGCGTGGCCTTCCCACACAACAATATTTAAAATGGGATGTGTTTCCTATGTTTCTCACCAAATGAACAGCCTACATTTCCTGCCTTGACTTTCCTCCACAGCTCTTTTCATATAAAGAATAAACCACTTTATTTGTTTTTTACTATCTTCTTCCATTAAATGAGAGAAATCGTTTTATCCACTGGTATATTCCTAACAGGCAGAACAGAGCATGATAGGATAGAAGCCTAATAAACATGTGTTGATGCCTGAATAACCAATAAACTCACCACTTTATAGTCAATTTCAGAGTCTCTGCAAAATAGCTGTATGGGTAAGTCAGTCACTAGAAAGGTAAACTGGTAAGTTGCTAGGCTTTTTAACCTTACAGTAATAATTTTGAAAAGATATGAAACGTCTTACAAAATTTTATGGTGATAATGGTAATTCCACTGAGGTGCCTGATGACTGGTACTGTTTTATGCACTTCAAGTGAATTTAGAATTAGTGATTAATAGTCTTTAACAGTGAGTGCATAGCTAAAGGAATAGTCAAAATGCAAAGTAAAGCATTAGTGGAATCAAGTTATCATCAGTTTTTTTAAAGATACATAAAAATGTAAAACTTATACATATTTATGGAGTACTACCAATTTTAATGCACTGGTTCAAACAAATCACAGGTTTTATTTTGTAATTGGTTCCTGAAAGCAAAACAAAGACAGGAAAAGCCAGTTTTGGGTGCCTTTCTTATTCCATGCTTTAGAGAAACCCTAAATCCATGCTTCTTAACACAAGCATGGATGCGTGGAACTGGGGAAGGTAAGTGTTTTGAGGACACACCAAGAGAGGTGGAGCTCCTGCTTACACACTAACAAGAGGCACTTGTCTGCACATGTGAGCGTAGTGGGCTAAAGCTGTCTTTTCAACAAGTGGGTGCAATCTAAGAGATGAGAAATCACGCCACAGACAGGTGTTACAGGCACAGGGTGAGTCAGATCCCAGGTGGAGCTGGGAGACTCACCCAGTCCTAAGACTGATCTCGCTATGTCATCCAAACGTGATAAGATGCTGACCTCACATCTGCAGCAGCATTCCTTTGCTAAACAATGAGGGTTTGACTTTCCCATGCTCAAGTATGAGAGCTGAAAAATAGTTCCATGATAAAAGAGGTTTTTATTTGGGTTTGGGGGGTGCTGTTGGAGACTGAACTCCTGGCCCTCCCCATGCTAGGAAAATACTCTACATTCCTCTTGTTATTTTGAGACAGGGTCTTGCTAAGTTAGTTGCCCAGGCTAGCCTCAAACTCAAAATCTAAGTGTCTTCAAAGTAGCAGGGATTAGAGGGGCTGTACTGGGCTGTTTTTTGTTTTTCACTACTGGAGATCAAGCCCATGGCCTTCCATATGCTAGATATGTGCTCTACTCCTTCGCTACAGTCTCAGCCTGAGATTTTGTAAGATAAGGTATTCACAAGAGAAAGTTGAATCAAGGCTGAAGTTGCTTTCTCATGAGCATTCTATTGTCCTGCCACCTTTGTTCATGTTCCTTCAACAGTAGCCTAAACACAGACTTCACTGTGGTGCAGGAGAGGCCTGGTTTAAAGTCTGTTCAAGGCAGTCTAGAGGAAGCTTCAAAGCACTGGTCAGTTCTGGAGCTCCTTTAGGGAGTTCAGAACTGTTCTGAGGGGGCCCGGTGGATTTACATCTGATTATGGGTGTCCAAACCCAGATGAAGTCCAATGCCTTGGGGACAGCCAGAAACCACCTACGCCTCTATTGTGTGACTGGCTCCCTGTGGTTGCTTCAAACAGATCTGAGGAAGTTTTCCCAGCTGCCACAGCCACCAAAAAACAAAAGTTCCCTAGAGATCCAGGCTGATGTGCACATATGGGTATAGACATAAACTAGGGAATTCCTTATCTGCAGCTATCTATAGTCTATAGAATATAGACCAAGACAAAGCCCATATGAAAATAAGTCTATGCATGACTTAAGGAAGCAATGGGGATATACAAAAGCTAGGTCACCTCTCCTGACTTTCTAGAAGAGAAAACAGCGGCTCCCCTAAGCAAGAGGCTGCTTATGCAAAATGAAAGAGAAAGCCAGGATGGGGAGAGCAGTGCCGTGCTCAGGCTAAGACCCTGGGGAAGCACCCAGGCTGTGAATCTGGTTGCCTAAACTTCAGCAGTAGCACTGTTACTATTTGTCTGTGGATAAATCATGATGTATCTGTTAATTAAATAAGTGTTCTCAACAGATTGAAATCATAACAGAGGAATCTACTTGCTAAGGAAAATAAGCATACATTATATTGGTACAGAAATTTCCATTCCCAAGAAATTTCCCTATTCATCGTGCAAATGACGCTCATAACCTCCGATGAGAGAAATAAGTAAAACACAGCATAGATATTAACTGCATTCCCAGGCTTCACAGCAAAGCAAGAGCCACGCCCAAGAAGGCTGATGCCCAATTGGCCAGTTTCCTAATCCTGGTTAACTATGGCCAACAATGGAACTTTTATAATCACTAATGTTATTTAGCCATCTCCACATGCAATGTCAGGTACTTCTGACTGAGTTTCTTTGGTGATAAATTCATGTCACTAACCATTTAGCAGGCAAGGACTTTATAATTTTTTACTTCTTAATACTATATCCTTCATGAAAATGTTTTGTGGAAGTGTTTGAAACAAATCACCCTATTTTTATTTCTTTTTTGATGATATACTTAGTATTTTGCATATGATAAGACATGTAAAGCAAACTATTTTTCTGTCAGACTTCTAAATGTCACAACTTGGGTAATTGTAGGAATAATTCATCATTAACTGAGACTATTTTTTTAAAATTCCATATAATCCTTTAAAGAATCAACAAGGATCCCAGTGAAGTCCTTACCCTGTTTGTGGGTATACAGAGAGTGCCCAGTACCCAACCTAAACAAGCAGGCCCTCCTCAGTGCTCACCCACTGGTCCCCAGCGCTGGTGGCTGGTCTCACTTCTGTTTACCCACATGCTCACTGCTGCCATATGTACTACCCTTCCCCAGGCAGTACTGTACCCGTAGCTTTGCCTTTTCTGAACTCCAGGTCTGATCTGGTTTATTAGTAAAATTTGAAAATATGCATTGGTCGACATGTTAGAAGAGTAATAAATTTAAATTAAAATCTGAGAAACAAATGAAAAACTCAGCAAAAATCTTAAGGAAATTGGAAAGCAGGCATCAAATAAAAATGAGTTATTCTCAAATAAATTGAAGATAAGAAAATAACTCCATTTTCTTGACTTAGGATAGTAGTTCCCAGTCAGAACATACCTAAAGTACTTCGTAAGTGCTCCTTTACCATCCTAAAACAAAATTCTTAAAATACGTCCTCCTCAAATATAATTTCCAAAAAAGACCAACCACAATATAATATGTCCTAATACCTAAATGTTTAGACATGACTACTCCCCGCTCCAAAAAAAGTGGTCAGATTTCTCTGTATTTGGAGAATCACTACAAAAATTACAGCCAGAAATCAGACGTGCTGTGTTAGCCACGCAAGTACAACCAATGGTGCCTTTCTGAAACAGTGAGAAATTCTTAAGAGTTCCAAGCAAACTAATTACAGTATTTCTTAGATTTACATAATAATTATATTCCTAAGAGATTTAATGTCTATCACAAAATCTCAACTACTTTATGTTTACATCTAAGTCGAGCTAAGGAGTAGTCTAATCATATACAGGTAAGACTATCAGGTCAAGCTACAGTCCCAGGGACTTAAAGGGCAACTCTTGCTTTTATAGGACAATTCTGCACATTACATCCATTGTGACTTCCTACTCGACTTGACAACAAAACACTCCCACAAATTTGTAAAACATTTCCTAAGGAATAGTACTGCTGTTGAAAATCACTGCTCTATGGTTTCCTAGACTCTTTAATACAATAATATGGGCTGGGAAGAGAGAGAGAACAGAATACCATTTTTACCCCAACTAGTTTCTTGAAGGACAACCACTTCATTAATCACATTTTGGGACATGTGGGTATTGATTACCTTTAAAAGTCTATTCGGTAATGAAACCATAGAATAATCAGCAAGAAAGAGCAACCAGAAGGCTCTGGAGGTATCTCTTCCCAAGGAACCAATACTTGGCTGTGCTTCTCAATGTACCAGCAACACAGAAAGGATGCTGTGTCTGAAGGACGACAGGGAGAACAGAGAGAAGCCTTTCTAGAATAACGGAACAGCCCAGGCACAGCAGAATCTCAACGTCATTCAGAATACATGGTGTTATAAAAGTCTCACATTCGGATGGGTAGTTGTTTTGAAGTCAGATTTATGGCCCTTGGACATATTAATTCATAAATATATTTATCTTTCAAGAGTCAGAAGTGTCTCTATGGGCTTTTTACGAAAGGAAATAGAATTTTTAGGTCATTCCAGTAAAAAAGTAGATAATATTGGCTATTTGTGATTATCAATTCAATATATGAAATTACTACTGTTTTCCAAAACTTGTAAGTTTTACAAGTGTTGTAAAATATGTTTAAATTTTAAAGAGTACATTTTAGATGATATTACTTTTCCCAAACCTGGCTTTAACTGATAACCCACTGATCACTAGAAAAATTCATAAAAGTCACACCATTCAGGACCTATGAAAGCTAAAAATGTCCTTCTCTGTACTTCAAATGAAAGAAATCGATTCAAGGACATTACAGAGAAACGTGGGAGTGTTATTAGCTACAAAACCATGGAGGAAAGATATCACCCAACCCAGAACCCTATAAGAAGTTCTATAAAACCAGTAGGGGACCAGTATTACATGCTTGATTTCACTGTAAACGCATTTATATTTTAACAGATTTTAAGACATGGGCAAGAATAATGCTTCTGATACTTATCAGGCATTGGTGCCACCTGGTGGCCATTTTAATTTAAAATTATTGTTTAAAGGGAGATTTCTCCTTCACTTAAAAAAAATACATTTTTATTTTTTGCAACATACTTTGTTATTTTATAGTTTCTGGAATTTAAAAACTATAACTCTGATTCAATGTATCATTTCATTCCTACTAGGTTCTCCAACCTGTCTCCAGTCACCAAATAGCAATACCTTATCTTTATCCAGTTAGGTTAAAAGCTACCACATTATTTATAAAATAATTACTTGACAATAGTATTGCAAAGAAAATTCAAATAACAAGGGCAATAATAATTCATCTGTGTTATTCATATTTGAAGATACATATCAATTCATGAAATAGTTTTTAATGTAAACATTTTTGCTTATCTGGAAAATATAAATTGTGAATGTCAGTGGTCCTACCTAAAAGTGGTTACATGCACAATGGCAAAATTCCATGGAATAAAAAGCAGTGAACTAAGTTTATATTTACATCCACCTCAAAAACCTAATAATAAGTGTAAAAAATAAAATTTTAGCATAAAATCATTTAAACTTAATTCATGAGTTACATTATATATTTTAAAAGAAAATGATCAAATGGGAGGGGAACAGGGACGGGGATGGGTAAATGAAAGAAAGGAAAAGTAAAAAAAAGTGAGAAAAGAAGGAAAAAAACAGAAACAAACCTTTTGTAAATGGGAAGCTGGGCAATGGGAAAAAAAGAATTAAGTTATATCATGCACAGGTACAAATTCTCTATGACGAATGTGATCATTATGTGTATCTAAAATGTACCAGTAAAACCTTATTAGAATAAAAATAAAGAAATAAAATCCCAAAATATTTCTATAAAAATATGAAGACATCCATAACATGGGTGACAACAGGAGATGGACAGGATGACACATGGAACATCAGTGTGCCACAAAGTGTGTATACTTAATTCTGTGACTCTACAGGCATTAAAAAACAAAGCCTGAAAGGCAAGGAGTAAAAACGATGCATTTTTCCACCACTGTGCTCAGTCCCTAAATCTTCCCAGAGCTAATCATAGTTACTGATTATAAAAGACACGCGCGCGAAGCCTTTGCACAGTAATTAACTGTAGTCTTTCAGACTTCCCCATGCTCGTCCGGATCCGCACGTCTGGAGCTGGAGATCCCAAACTACATCTCCGGGCTTTCTTGGCAGGTGGTTTCCTGTTAGGCACTGGGAGGGCTGACAAGGCTGAAAGAAGAGAAAGGAGCCTATCTGCAGATGTGTGAGTTGGTGGCAGATCCTCTGGTTGCCATGGGAATGGGGTGATTCCAGATGAGCAGCTGGGGCAGAGGCAGTGCCCTTCGGCTAACTGACATCCCCTCAGGTCCAGGCCTGATTCTAACAAAGCCCTCAACAGCCCAAGACATCTGCGGATTCCTACTGCTGCATCTTCCTTTCTAACTGCACCAGCCTCACTGGTGTTCCTTTTTGCCCCCTTTTGTCAAGGGCATCAGAAAAATACTGATATTCTGCTGACTTCACAATACTAGGACTCCACAGTTTTAAACAACGGAACTTCCACTTTACAAATGAGACTGAGTCACAAAGAGGGTAAGTACTTATCTAAGGAGCACAAAAATAAGGAGCTAGGATTTGAACCTAAGACATCTGACTCCTGAGCCTATACACTTATTTATCATTTCCTTTCACACACATATTAGCAAAAATTGCATTTCTATAGTGTACCCTATTAGAAGAAAGAAATGTGACAGCAATGGAAATCATGTGACCCAATAAATAATGCCAGTAGACTTTCTAGGAAAACAGCTGAACCAGGGATTTAGCTCAGCCACATAAGTGCCTGCCTGGCAAGTGCGAGGTTGTGAGTTTGATCCCTGGTACAAAAAAGAAAAAGTTTACTTGAAGCCTTATTTTTTAGACAAAGGAAAATGAAAAATAAAGTTCTTATAAAGTGATATGATCAACCTCCTTTTTAAATTAATTCATATGTTTGGGGTATTAAGTAAGGGTCCATCTATCACACCACAGACATGCTGCTAAATTTTCCATGGTTTAAGAAGATGACAGTACCAGGTCAAGGACCAGACCTATGGCCTATTTTAGGCTGTTCCTCATCATACAGAATTTTAAAATTTTAGAAAAACAAAGACAAAACACATCATCACTTTGAAGATTCTCTTTAAAAAAAAGGGGGATTTCTCTTATTGTTATTTATATGGGAAATTCTCCAGCCATAGACTCATAAGGAAAAATAATCAGACACTGGTAATATACTATTACCAACTAGGTTAGAGTAAAAACTAGAGTCTACTAAATAACTTTTTCTTCCAGGCCAGTAATTCTCTACCCAACTCGTAAGAACTTCAACTTATCCCCAAATATCTGACAGCCAAAAAGCATGTGAACATCTGCAGCTCTGAACACTCCTAATGAAAAAACAAAAATAAAACAATGACAACAAAAAAAAAGCCGTGCTTTTCTTTCCCTAAAACAGAAGTCTTCCTGGATTGCCAAGATTGCCAAAATTGAGAAGTGCTGGTCTCCTGTTGCCATCTCTAATAATCTCATGTAAAGTAAGGAATTTCTCTTTTTCCTTACTTAATATCCTCTTCTCTTTTGCTAACATCAGCAATAACACTCTTTTAAAAAGTGGATTCTTTTTTGAAATTCTTCAAAATAAACTCCCATAAAAGGAACTGAATAAGCACACATATACACACCCTCTTCTGTCACATTAACTTTTCTCTAAACAGCATCAGAAATCAGCAATGACTGGTGTGCCCAATATTCAGTAGAGTTTCTTTAAATAATACATAACAGCCAAGAGTTAAAGACAGTACCAGGTGTTCTACATGGCCGTGCTTTTAATTCTTTTCTGACATTATTACAGGTTCACAGAAAATGGTAAAAAGAAAATGTGCAAGGAGGGCCTGTGTAAATACACAGTATTCTGCAATGCATTACACATCGTACATAACAGCACAGATCAAAACTGACAGACATAAACCAGTATCTAAAAGGAAAATGAGGCTCCCCAATTAGAGGCAGCACTAGGAAAAGTTAGAGCTGGGTCTTCTTAGCAACCATTCAATCCCACCCCAAGACATGTTCCAGAGCACTGTTAAAGCTAGTGAAACTCGTAATGCAAGTAGAAAGGATGTACAGGAATTAACCAAAAGTACTTTTCATACCCACCAGGTTAAGAGCAGTGGCAAAAGTCAGGTTGTTGCAAGACCTGTAAGGATACATCTACTATCATCTGAACTTGATTCTCAGTAGGCAACTGAGAAAATAAAGTTGACTATTTCTATAATCAGAGCAGGAATTATCCTTCAACAAATGCTCAGTGAAATGAAATTTTAAAAGATACAGAGAATATCAAGTAACTATTGCTAACAATGCTGCATAACAAACTACACAAAATTCAATGGTATTTAATACATCATTTATAAGTTGTTTGGGGTGACAGTGGGTGACACCATTGCAAATGTCCCATCCTAAACCTACTTCTAGAGGCAACAACTCCTTAGGGTACATTCCCAGTACTTTTCTGCCACCACCCCTTCGTGGTGACAGAAAGACAAGAACACAAGTATAAATAAATGCATTTGAACTGTTCTTACCACCGGCCAAAGCAGTATAACACAGCCAAATCCAAAGCACAGAGACAGAAAATCCACACCATGATGACAGGACAGGGCAAGTGTAATGCTTTACATTACTGCAGAGGAATCAAGAGCTGTGATTGACCATTCAGTCTACCACATAGGAGACATGCTAGCTCCCCAGATAGTTCCTCCATCTCAAAGCACTTTTGCTTAAGCCATTAGTCCCTGACAAAATAAAAATATTCCCAGGAGAAAACTGTACTCCATTAATTATTCCTTAAGAATACTAGACAATGTCCTATGAAAAAAGAGAAACAGGGCCAGGGATTTAGCTCAGTGCTCAAGTGCTTGCCTGGTAAGCGCAAAGTTATAAATTCAATCCCTGGTTTCAAAACAAAAAAGAAAAGACAAAAGAGAAGAGAAGAAAAACAAAAAGAGAAACACCACATACAGCTACTGAAACACATGATAAAGAATTAGAAAAATCCCCAAACCACTGGGAATGGTGGCACACAACTGAAATCCCAGCACCTGGGGCTACCTAGCAAGTTCAAGGTCAGCCTGAACTACAAAGCAAGACTCTCTCTTAAAAGAAAAGAACAGAAAAGAGAAGAGAGCTGAGGGAGAGAGAAGGGAGGGAGAGAAGATGACGACCAAACTGTTGCTATACCACAAATTTTCTGGATCAGACTCTACCTATTCTTGAATTGCTCTCAAATTAGAAAAAGCGAAGCAGCAAAAATGGAACTCAACACTTAAAGCACAGATTTTATAGAACTTTTCTGAGACATAGAATCCTACACCCTAAATTATTTAGCATCACCAACTCAGGAAACCAACTACTGTTTATTTCCAAAAGACTTCCACAGCGTTCTTTTATGCTGACATTCTTGAGCCCAGAGAACACTTAATTTATCCCAGCCTTTGTTAAGCAGCTGGCTGGTCATCAACATTATTCTGGTCCAAATACATGCACACAGGAAAAACTACCCAACATATTTTATACTTTCTTTTTATACTTCTTGAATATAGGTCATTTGTGGTTTTCCATGAGAAAATAATTTGATACGTTACTGAATAGTTAAAACTACACCAGACTTCTGTGGTTGAATAAAATTACATAAAATTTACCAAAGCATGGTATTAGATGCAGGTTTTGCTTCTAACAACAAAATGAAGCTGCACAATGCTTACACCTGTAATCCCAGCACTAAACAGGCCGAGGCAGAAAGACTGTGAGCTTGAGATTACCTTGGAGTACACAGCGAATTCAAAGAAAGCCTGGAACATACCAAGATCTTGTCTCAAAGACACACACACACAACACACACACACACACACGTCTTTACTAACATGGAAAATTCTCTCTACAACTTCCATTTATGTACTCCCCCAAAGCCATCAGAATCTACTTGATTCTTCATTATAGATGAAAAATTAAAGTTATATAAAACTTGTAAATGTACCCTTTTTTGAAAATGTTGACTCAAATCAGACCATACTGCTATGTGTTTGACAACATATGTATTGTACTCTATGTACTACCTTGAAGAAAAACAGAATCTCATTAGAGGGAAAAACAAGTAGATATAGAAATTAATGGTAATTCAGAATGATTATAAAAACTATCCAAGTAGGACAGATGGTAACT
This sequence comes from Dolichotis patagonum, assembly GCA_004027295.1. NCBI lineage: Eukaryota > Metazoa > Chordata > Mammalia > Rodentia > Caviidae > Dolichotis > Dolichotis patagonum. Next base: position 129,546 of record PVJX010000947.1, read on the forward strand.
GCAATAGAAATTCAACAGATACTCTGAACTGGGTTTCTCCTGAATTAAATGTAGGAAATTTTAAGGCAATGTGCCAAGCATCAAGAGCAGTGAGTCTTTAAAAGGGACAACTCCCATACACTACACCACACGGTCAGTTCAACCTTTCTGGACATGGCTTTTATAAAGTGTACTGAGATTCTTCAATGCCCTGACACAATAAATTTGCTCTGTATTAAGAAAATGAGAAACATGGCAGATTTTTATAGGGGAAGAAGAAAAAAATTAAAAACTGTAAACACTGGCATAGCAGTCTATCAGTTGTCTTCTGCCACACTGTTGTGTATCAACCACAGAAGTGCGGTGGCATACAAATGTATCGCCTGTGTGTCTGGGGTCAGCTGGGGGCTGGCTAGGCAATTTTGCTTAACTAGTCTTACTCACATCTGAGGGTTGGTTGGCTTCAACTAGAGTAACTGGGACAACTTTGATGTGTTAACTCATCTGTTCCTCCAAAAGATTCAACCAGACATGTTCTCACAGGTACAAGAAGCCCTAGAGGATTCACACGAGCTTTCTTGGGGCTAGGGTCAGAATGGTTACCTCATTGTAATACCCAGTGGTCAGAGACTAGAAGAAAAAGGGCCTAACAAAATTACATCGGCATCCCCAGTCTTGCCGTTTTTAAAATAAAGTTTTGCTGGAACACTGCCACTTCCTTTCATTTACATTTTACCCACAGCCCTTCCTTCTACACCAAGATGATCTGACTGAGACCAATCTGCAAACCCTTGTAGGTTTATCTGATCCTACCTAATTATAGAATAAAAGGCACAGACACAGGGAAGACCAAAGAAGTGGGCTACTTCTATAATCTACCAGTGGGGCATTATTTCATTTATTAAATGTTTATTGAGTTTTTAGTGGATTTGAAAAAGCCATGAAATATTAATGAGCAAAAGGAATTACACACTGTATGATCTCACATCTAATCATAAGTGAACTGCATATATTCCACATAAAGAATTCATTTATTAAATTACACATATACACAAATATACATATTGCTATATATCTGTTAGTACATGGCCTTGTAATTTTACTGCGTTTAAATAAAATTTATTACAATAAAAGACACACTGACATAATTCTCAGCTCAAAACACCCTCCCCATTTCAAACACACTTAAGACACTTATACTTGCCACCTGAAGATTCTTTTATTAGTAAATGTTTGCACTATACAATGATTACAATCCTTGCTCAAATATATTTTTAAAAGGAAAGCACAAGCTGGGAGAAAATATTTGTAAGACAGCTAATAAAAATCTATTACCCAAAGTACACAAGAACTTTAAAAACTAAACAGTAAGAAAAATAACCCGATTTTCAAATAGCAAAAAGCTATACAGCTAACAAATAAGTATATGAAAAGACATTCAGTATTATAGATCATCATGGAAATGCATATTAAAATCACAAAAATATACCACTACCTTCTTCTTATGATGGACTTTAAAAAACTGACACTACCAAATGTAGACAAGGATGTAGAATAATTGAAACTCAAATATTGCTCATGGAAAACACAAGTCATTTTGGAAAACAATTTCGCATATTGTTATAAAGTTAAATACACACTTATTACAGGATTTAAGAATGACATTGAGTTATTTACTGAAGCAAAACAAAATAAAACCTGTACAAAAATATTCATAACAGCTTTAGTACTAATCATCAAAAACTAGAAACTCAGCTGGGCCTCAACAGTATTACTCAAATGAAGGAACCAACACTGGATACATACACCACCTTCAGTGAATGTCAAGTGTACCATGCTAAGTGAAAGAAACCAGATTCAAAAGGCTACACACTGACTTCATTTCTTTCATTTTGGAAGAAGCAAACTTTAAGATCAGAGACCAGACCTGAAATTGCCAGGGAACCACTTAAGGGGAGGGCTTATAAACAATGGGATAGTATAGCAAGAAGGGGGGTAATAATTGTTCTGCATCTTGTTATTACATAATTTGCATTTGTTAAACTTCACACATGTACATCAAAAATTTCACTACCCATAAATTAAAAGTGAATTTTTTAAAAAAGCAAGCGAAAAGTAATAATTGAATCTTACTGAATTAAAGCAACACTTCGAGTCACATTAATATGAAAAACTAATGAGTAAGCAAATACATGAAAAAAGAAAAGCGTTTCCTTACAACAGAAAACCAACTAATAACCCAAGGAGGTTTGGAAACATCTGGACTAAATAACAGCACAAAAGATTTTGACATCTCTTCTGACACAGTTCTGCCATATAAGCCCATCATAAATCTGATGAGAAAGGTAAGACAAACTCAAATTGAAATTTACAAAATAACTGACTTGGACACTTCAAAAATGTCAACTACCTAAAACATATATTCAGGAACCAGATTAAAGACTAAAGAAGTACAGACGACACAATGCACAATCTCAGATTCGTGTTTTCTATAAAGAACTTTGAGACAAAAGACAAAAACCTCAATCCAGTCTGATTTGATATTTTAGAGCCAATGTTAATTTTCTGATTCTGAGTGTCTTGTGATTAGAGAATTCTTGCGCTCGCTTCGGCAGCACATATACTAAAGATTAGAGAATTCTTTGTTGTTAGCAAAGAAAACACTGAAATAAATATTTAGAAGATAAAGAAATATGAAGTCTAGGCCTCAATTTTTCTTTTTCTGTTTTTGGTAGTGTTTCAGATTTATCTCAGGGAACTGCACATGCTGATTAACTGCTACACTGAGCTATGGCCCAGCTTGTACCTTACTCTTAAATGGCTGATGTCTTAGTTATTTTTTACTGGTTCTTGAGACAAAATACCTGACACCCAAAGTTAAAGAAGGGAAGGTTTATTTCTTACAGTTCTTGGAGGTTTTAGTCTACATTCAGTTGGCTCCAAGTCAGGGTGGCCTGGTAGGGAAAACAGCAAATCCGAACCTGCAAGAGACACCTTATTCCTGTGGGGGATACATGTATCCTGGTTCCACCCCTGGGCAGGTGAAACACTCACACCACCAATCCCAGCGCTAGACATCGAACCAATCACAATCGCTATATTTGGTCAGTTATAAGACTGCATGAGGCTTGGGCCTGGGCCACAGGAACAAACCACAACAGTTGAGTAAAAAGGTACTGAGAAGAAAAAGGTCAGCAACTCAAGAAAATGTTTACGTTTGGCAAATCTGAGTAAAAGAGACACAGGAACTTTTTGTAGCTTTTTTGTAAACTTTCTTAATTTAAAATTATGGAAAAATTAAAAACAAGCTATTAAGGTAAGAAATATCTCTTGGGATACAAAAAGCTAGAAACAAGTAATCTAAGGGTGAAATCAACATGAATTTTTGGGGGGTCTTTTGGAGACAGGGGTCTGCTATGCAGTTCAGGCTGGCCACAAGCTCGAAGCAATCCTGTTGCCTCAGCCTCCAGAGTGCTGGGATTACAGGCACACATCACCAAGCCCATTTTAACATGAACACATTTATTCTAGGAAAACTCATACTCACCATGCTGGCCAAGGAGTCATGCCCCACCAGTCTGGAATTACTGACTTTCTGTGTTCTACTGTGGCAAGGAATTAATCTGATACTGTTAAGTAAGTTGATTATATAAGCCACTCTTTCCTTGAACTCTTTTCTTACTCATTAGTGATCAACAAACCTTGTAATAGCTAAATCTTGGAAGCAGCTTATATATCCATCAACAGATTAATAAAGAAAATGAGGTACTTATATATACCTTAGAACTTTTTTTTTTTTTTTAATTTTTGAGACAGGATTTTAAATGCAGTTCAGGCTGGCCTTGAACTTACTTTATAGCCCAGGCTGGCCTTGAACTCACAGTGATCTGCCTGTCTCAGCCTCCCAACTGCTGGGGCTACAAATGTGTGCCACCATAACCAACCCAGAACTACTCTTTATGAAAGATAAACCTGAATCATTTGCAGGAAAATAGACACACTGTAAGGCTAAAATGTTACATGAAATCAGACGCAGGTTTAAATTATCACGTAACTTCTCATAAGAGAAGGCCAAACTAATTTGAAAAACAAAATAAACCTAACAGGAATGGAGAAAAAATTGTTTACAAACAGGAAAGTGATGAGGGGATAAAAAGAATTAAGGTATATTATACACATGTACCAATTTTTCAGTACATAGCTTGAAGTGCAGATCTGGACATATAACTATCATATTGACTATTTAGTTGTATTTATAAATTTAGTTATAAATCAACCCCTTTGCATGTAATTGATCTTTCCAACCCTTCTCAACTCTGTGACATCAATTAAAGTGCTGCGGGACACACAAGCCACTTAAGTATGGGAGTCACACTCCTAAACTAGATTTATCAAGGCTGCTTAACTGTTCAAGTTTGTTTTTTTCAAGCTCTTAAATGTGTCTCATTCCTTTGCCTTGCCATGGACCTTTTTCAGTAACAGGTTTTGTCTTACTTATGCATGACTGAGACAAAACACTCACAACTTGAAGGAGGAAAAGTTTATTTTGGCCCAATTTGTAGAGGTTTCAGTCCATAGTCAGCTGGCTCCAAGGCAGGGCAACATAGTAGATGAGCATGGCAGAAGAGAAACAGATGATGCCAAGGCAGGACAGAAACAGAAAAGGAGATCAGGGAAGGAGGGAGATAACCCTCCAGGGCATGTGCCCAGAGACCCCACTCCTCTAACCAGGCTTCACTTCCCCACATCACATTTAGCTATAAACTCATCAGTGGACTAATCCACTGATGTGTATCACATCCCTGTGACCCAATCACCTCTCAAAAGCCCCATCTATGAGGCCAAGAGGTTTGCAGAGGTGGGGAGCAGATATCTAGATACAAACCATAATTTCAACATTAATAACCTACATACATTCAACACTCATAAACACAACACCAAAAAACTAAATAAAAAGTTAGTGGGGAAAATCATATGGCAAGTACCTAAATAACACTTCTACTTTGGAAAGTTGCATTGGATACTCTCGTGTAAGTATAACCATGTAGCCTTTATTTTTTTAGGGCGGTCTTTTTGAGACAGGGTCTCACTTTGCAGCCCAGGCTGGCTTCAAACTCACAGCGACCCTCCTGCCTCAGCCTCCCAGGTGCTGAGATTACAGGTGTACACCACTGCATCTAGCTTATGCAGTGTCATGGTTTATGTCGGTGGCCCCCAGGCCTTATGTATTTGCATTGTACATTTGTGACTGGTTCATTGTCTAGTGCTTGGATTGATGGTGTCAGTGCTACACGCTCCTAGAGGGTGGAGCCAGGATGTGATGAAATGGCAGGAAGAAGGACTCTCTTTTTTGCCGGTTTCCACCTTGCGGTTTGCAGCTGCCATGAACTATGGCCTCGCCATGCCACCCCGCCTGGGAGCCAACTGAGTATGGACTGAAACCTACAAAAACTGTAAGAAATAAACCTTTCCTTTCCCAACTTTGGGCATCCGGTATTTTGTCTCAGCAATGAATAAAAAGTAACTAAGACAGAATCTGGTACCGAGAGTGGGGTCATTGCTGTGACTATACCTGACCATGTTTTTTGAGAGGCTTTGGAAATGGCTTGTGAGCAGAGTTTGGAAAGGTTCGGACTTGTCACCTGGATACATAGAGCTGGAGCAGCTTGGGCTCCTCTGTAGAGGAGGTTCTGGTCAGAATTCAGGACACCAGAAGGCTGATAGAAAGTCTAATAGTCAAGACCAGGCTTGTGAGGTTTCTACTGGGAAGGAGGACTGTATTGGTTGTTGGACTCCCTATGATGTGTGTTATGGCTTGGCAGAAAGTTTGTCTGCATTTTGCTCATGCCCAGACTTTGCCTGAGAATGAGATTAAGGGTAATGGACTGATTAATCTGGCAAAGGAAATTTCAAGGCAGTTAAACATTGAAGCTGTGGCATGGCTATTGTTGGGGGCTTTTAGCCAGATCTATATTGCAAATCAAGAGCAAAGAGCCCAGCAGGATAATTTAAAACACTGTGAGTTTGGCCAGAAGGAAAACTCCAGTAAAGCTGTGGATTGTAAAGATAAAGCTGAGACTTTGATTGTTGAGAAGAAACAAAGATGGCCAGAGGGCATCCCAGGAAGCAGCAGGTCTCCACCCTTTGCAGCCCCAAAACTGCAAAAGTGAAAGAATTTTCTCAGATGAGAAAGCTTCAGAGCACCATGCTCCAGAATGGCGGCAGGCACATAAGGTTCCAGAATGGTGGCAACATACAAAAGCTTTTCTTCACCATCGGGTTCACAGAGACCAGCAATCTAGGCAATCGACCCCTACAGCCAAGAGAGAAAAGCCTGGCTACTGCTCCAGCTGGCAGCAGACCCTGGTGGCATCCACATGGTGCTGATTTTAGGTGCAAGGAAAATGCACAAATTCTGAGGGTAAGAAGGCTTCCACCTCAATTGCAAAGGGCCTGGGAGGCCAAGCAGTGTGCCCCTGAGAGGGCAATATGTAAAGATGTAAGTGTGAAGCCAAAGGTGCAGTAGAGACCCCAGAAGTTTGGAAAAGCCAAGAACGTGGATCATCCAAGGAAAGCTGTAAAAACTGAGTAGAGGTTTAAGAGAGAAGCTGCAGGAGCTAAAGTCCCTGAAAGTGCCCTCAGGGTGGAATCACCCAAGCCTTTTGGAGCTTGCAACCAGATTGCTTCAAATGCTGAACATGGAACTCTAGGACTTAATGTTCACCCTGCTGGATGTTGGACTTGCTTTGTTACCAATGCTTTATATTCCCCCGTTTGTAACTTTTGAAATGGTGATGTTTATTTTGTGCCTTTGCATTTCAGAAACGTTTAACCTTGTTTCACTTGTACGGGGCTTACAGTTAAGAGTTTGCCACAGATATTGGAGGAGACTTGGGACTTGGACTTCTCAGCAATTCTGAAAATGTTACGACTTTGGCCAACTCTTGGGGATGGACTAAATGTCTTTTCTATAAAGGTAACACATGAGTCTCTGGGGGTCAGGGGTGGAATGTCATGGTTTATGGCGGTGGCCCCCAGGCCTCATGTATTTGCATTGTACATTTGTGACTGGTTCATTGTCTAGTGCTTGGATTGATGGTGTCAGTGCTACACCCTCCTGGGGGTAGAGTCAGGATGTGATATAATGGCCAGAAGAAGGTCTCTCTTTTTTCCCGGTTTCTGCCTTGCTGTTTGCAGCCACCATGAACTGCGGCCCCACCATGCCACCCTGCCTTGGAGCCAACTAAGTATGGACTGAAACCTCCAAAAACTGTAAGAAATAAACCTTTCCTTTCCCAACTTTGGGCATCAGGTATTTTGTCTCAGCGATGAGTAAAAAGTAACTAAGACATGCAGCCATTTCAAAAACATAAACAGGGAAAGGGTATTTCATGCTTTTTAAAATCTTAACATAAAATGATAAGTACAGACTACAAGTGAGAACACGCTATGGCCATGTTCACCATTGCTAGTTTATACCTAGAGGTCCCTAAAAGCTTCACGTGCCCTCAGAAGGAGCTTTGGGAAGATAACTGGATGATGGGGTCATTATAGCTGACTTGCTATTAAAAGATGGGGTCTGGTCAGTAGAGGTGGGTCACTGTGGATGACTATAAGAAGAGCCTATCTCCCTTCCTGTTCCTCCTTTGATTCCTTCCACTTTTCCGCCACCATACCCCACGAGCAGCTTGTCCTCTGCTGTGCCCCTCTGCCATGCCATTGTGCCTGGGAACCACCACTCTGTACTGAAAGCCTCTACAAACTGAGTCAGAATGAACCTTCAAGTTTTGGGAGTCAGGTACTATGTCCCAGCATCAGTGACTAAAACACCTTTGAAAAACTAAGACAATGGGGCTGGGGGTTTAGCTCAGTGGCGTAAATGCCTGCTTGGCAAATGCGAGGTCGTGAGTTCCATCCCCAGCACCAAAAAAAAAAAAGAAAAACTAAGACAAGCCACACCTACTAATCTAACACACTGAGAGTAGGACATTCCTTTTAGACGCACAACTTTAACTGAAATATACAGACAGGAAAAAGACACACAGAAAGTCTAGGTCTTTTTTTGTAACTTCAAAACTGAGGAGTCCAAATTTAAAAAGGCATTCCATTCAGTTTTCACTCAACATCTTTATTTATTCATGTACAAAGAATTAGTGAAGTAGCAATTAGCTTGGTATATTTAGTAAATCTAATCTTGCTTATACAAATAGGATAATACCTCATAACATTTTAAAATCCAAGCCAAAGTCTTCTTTTGGAATGTAGAAGGTATTCTTCATTCAAATCTGATTCACAGTAACACATGCCCTTTATTAAAAATAAAAACGTACTTCATTTTTATTATTTTATCATCTACATGCTAGAATCCTCATGTTTTAAACCAGGTTACTGCCTGAACTGCTAGTCCAGGCAAAGATAACGAAAAATTATATTGTTATTTGAAGTAACTAGTCTGTAAGAGGGAAGAAGAAAGGAAGTGGGGGGAGGGAGATTTTGAAAATGTTAATTTTATGAAGAAATAAAAGATGGGACTTCCTTCTTCAATGTTCAGTGATAAACTGAACAACAATTTCCTACTCTTAGCACATAAAAATGATCTAAAATGCATCAAAGTGCATAACAAATTCACATTAAAAATGATTCATGAGAGCTGGGTAAAGATTTAGCTCAGTGGCTCAAGCGCTTGCCTGGTAAGTGCAAGGTTTGATCCCCGGTACAAAAAAAAAAATTCATCATATGCTCTTTCCATAAAGCAACCAACATAAATAAAATGTAAAGATTATTTTATGTTTGAATATTTAGTTAACATACAATGAATCTCAACTTCTGAGCTTTTAAATTCAGCATTGAGTATGTGAAGAAAATACTACAGGGCCTTAAATAAAAGCGAAGTGATAAAACAACACACGTAAAACAGCCCAAACACTGGCAATAATTAAATTCTCCCTAATCTTTTATTACCTAAAATTCCAAAACTATCAAACCCATTAGAGCTCTGAGCAATCAAAATAGTCATATTTGTTCAGGTTTAAAAATAAATTTCTCCTCTTGAACTATGAAGGCAGAGATGGAATACATGGCAAAGGTTATTGTGCCCAACTTCCTGCACCCATAGATGTATGAAGTCTACCAACATAACCTCTTTATGTCATCATAGCTGCACCTTCTGCACCAGTGGCATCCTGGGAAATATGAAGGTCTTCGAGCATCTCAGCCAAACTAATTCGAGGTGCTCCTTCATCATCTGTATCACTCTCTACAGGGATAGTGGAATCTAAAAAATAGGATACAGATATGGGAATAAATACAAATGTGGAAATATATAAATACCTGCCTCCACCATTATTGGCATCATTTATAAAAGTCTGACTATAGTAGTTTAAAAAATAAACAAGAAAAAGTCACTTACGAAAATCAAAGTTTAAGATACCATTATACTCTCATTGGCACCACATACAACATTTGACTTAAAACACTCCTACAACACCAACCTCTGTAAATGTTGACATTTTTTCTAATTGCCTCATCTTCTTCAAGATCTTCAAGAAAATCTTGATATTGCCTGTAGGGTACAGAAATATTTAAATGTCTCATATTCTCCAAGAGAGTGTCAAGTTTTTTTCACTTTCAGCACTGAGAGGCAAACATGCTCAAGGATTACAATCTTGAAAAAGCTGGAATACGGACATTAAATCCTGACAAGCTGGAAAAAAATATTTTCTATCAAAATTACATAAAAAACAGTTGAATATAAAGGAATGTTAAATATAAAACAAATACTACCGTCCCCTAAAATGTCTTACAGTCAAGCTGAAACAGACTTTCAAATTCAGACGAAATAGTCAAATATGCACTTATAATATCAAATGAATTTAATCAAATTTACTGCTGTTTCTTAATTCACATTTCATGAAACAGTATTATATAAACTCTTCGGATTTTATATATTAATGTTTTCATCAACATTAAAACTTTCTAGATCATCTAATAAATTTTTATCAGAGCATATTATCTTCATTTGTGCTATAGCAGTTTGAGAAATAATGTCTTTGACGTCAATGAGCTATTTTCTTTTAATCTCAAATCACCAGTACACATCTCCTACTGGTGATATCCACAAAGTAATTATTTATTATATTTTAACTTTTCAACTGAATTATTGCAATATAAGATAATGCAAGAGTCAATGATTGAATCTGTGTTACTGTTACATCCTCTTACACCAATTCTATCAATACCTTGACAAGAATCAAAATTAACAACTGAGAGCAACGCTCAATTGCCTATTTCCTTATAACATAAACATAATTTGTCATAAAGATTTCCTTTCAGGAAATACACAGAGTTTAAAGAAAAGTGGGACCTTTCATCATCTGTATCCATATTTTCCTTATCTCTTGCAAGCTCTTTCAGTTTCCAGTTTCTACGGCGCTGACGTTTGGTACGGTCATAACTCTTCTTGATTAATACCTGTAACAGAAATATTTTCAAAGTTATAAAACATAACAACTACAAAGCAGAGACACAAAATTCAATGAAGTTGAAAAATGAATGGCTATAGGAATGCCAGGGAAGTCACCATCGGATGAGTGGTTATATCTCAGGAAAAAGGTGTAGAGATCAAGAGGCAGTATCAAATATAATTTTAAACATTTTCCCCATTCATACATGAGAATACATTTGGCATTACTTACATATAACTGCTAAAATTACTAAGGGAAAGTTTCCAGTGACTAAATATTAAATTTTAATACAAAAAACCTATAATATTTTACTACTCATTCAGGTAATCTTTAACATCACAGGCAAGATTATTTATTCTAAAAACCACTTACAGAACTATATAAAACTTTCACAACAGTATGTCTTAGAACAATGTTTAATAATTATAGAATAAATAAAAATAACTGTACAGACCACAAGATCTTGTAAGACTGCCATGATCTAATCCTAAAAATGTCACTAGAAATACCTATTTTGGGAAGGAAGCAACGTGGCATGTCCTATAATCTCAATTACCTGGGAAGCATTTCAGGTCAGACTGGGCAAAACAGCAATGCCCTATCTCATAAAAAGAAAAAAAAGGATGTATTCTTACTTATAATCAAACCATCCTTCTAGTTCCTAATTTATCAATTAATGAAAGCAAAACTGGATGGTAACAGTGGGAGGGTCCTTTTTTTTATCATGACTTTATTTCTACCCAAAGCCAAAGGAATCAATGTGTATTTCTGAAAGATTAAACAGGTACAAAATAGTCTTTAATTCACTATTGTTCATGATTCTTAAACTCATCATGCCAGAATTTAACAGATTTTTCACAAGTAAGCCTTTCTCTAATTTTTGATAATGTACAGTATATTTTTACTACAATTATATTTAACTTTGAACAATAGTACTAACCCTAAATGCCTTAACTGGCAATACAGATAAAATTAAGCTCAGCCCAGTTAAGAATGAACCTGAATACATTCTAGAGTCATCATTTCTAGCTGCAAGCTTGCTCTACAGATAGTACCAAGTATTTTGACAGACAATAAAAATTTTATCAAAAAGAGTAACAAAAAAACCTCACTAAATCTTGGATATACCCCAACAAGGAAAATTATATAAAATAAAGACTTCTGAAGCCTGACAACAATGCATGACCCCATTAGTCTAGCTACATACAGGCTGAGGAAAGAAGGCTGCAACTTCAAGGCCAGCCTGAACAACTGGGCAAGACCTTATCTCAAAATAAAATTTTTTTTTAAAAGGCTGACTGTACAGTTTAGTGGTAAAGTTCTTGCCCAGCACGCACCTGGGTTCACTCATCAGTATCCACCCCTCAAAAAGGAGTGAAAATTAAGCAGGTAGGGATATACCTCAGTGGTACAGTACTTGTTTAGCATATGTGAGGCCCTAGGTTGGATTACTAACACTGCTAAAAAAATCAACAGATTTCTGATATTATGCCTTAACTGATTTCAAAGAAAATCTCTAACTGATGTATTATTTTTAAAATGAACTTATATACCTCTCGTAAGAGTTACATCGTCTTCAACACACAAAAAAAGAAAAATCTAAAGACTTACCACATCTGGAACTTTATCTGAGTTCATTTTGTTGACATGCTCATCATTTAAGTTACAGTTAGCCAAATCAAATCTGAAATATAAACAATAGAAAACTATTACCCTTTATGTTTAACTTTTCATTTGACAAATATCACTCAAGATTTCCTCCTAAGTCAGTTAATGCTGCCACTATGATAAGTTTTATAATTTACTTTACAGTGAACATCCTTTTGCAGACCTCAAAATGATGAAAAGGCAGTCTGTCTATGAGCTTTGTCCACTATTCCACATATTTGTTAAGGAAACAAAACAGACTTGCATATGTTTAATGAAAAACTACCAACTCCCTAAAAAAGGCATGTAATTATATAAAATTGGGGTTCAATCACCAAACACTGGAACAAATGGCTCCTTTAGGTGATAGCCAAACTGGAACCACCATGGGCTTCTCGCCAACATGTATTAGTTATCCATAGTGAGTTACAATAGGTTCCTAAGGAACTCTTAAATCTCTGGCATGAACAACTTACATAGCTTTTTTGGCTCCCAAAGAAAGCGTACAATGCTAACTGGCAGTTTAAAAATGTTATAAAATTATACAAACCCCAACACCAGGTCTCCAGGATTTAGAAGATGTCCCAAATGAGTGCGACAAAAATACTGTTTATCTGTATTCATTTCAGATGTTTTCTGTACCCAGACTTCCCCAAGGGTATGCTTAAAAGGAAAGAAAACGCACTCTTCAATAACCTAAGCAACTTAAGAAGGCTCTCATAGAAAAATGAAATACAATATTGATTTTTGGCTTTCTCATTTTCATTTTAAACACAAGATCTCTAAAATACCCACATCTCTAAAATACTGTCAAAATTAACAAATTACTGAATCCTAAGTATAGAAAAAGGAAATCTTAAAAAGAAAAAAAGGATTTTTGTTAAGATTTGGTCAAGGCATTTATAAAACATTAACAATATCCCCTGAAAAACACACATACACAGAATTTTCAAAAGAAATCTTTTCACAGGGAGGTCAATACAGACTAAGCAAGCAGCTAACTAAAATGGTAGGTTTCTTAAATCAAGAAAATATTCCAAACAATGCTTGTTTAAAACAGAGTTCATAAATCTAAGATTCTGACAAAATAACCTTGAAAGCCCAATAGCATACTACCAGAAAATCCCAATCTTTACCAACTGATTTTTTAACATTTGACATTTTAAACTAGAAAACTGTTAATTCCCTTTCCAATATAAGATTCTACAAGTACTTGCAAATGACCTTTCAAACTTCCAGGCTGAATTAATAATACTGCATGCCAACCTTTTACTAACACAGACCAAGTGAAGTGAGACCAACAGCAATATACTACAAGTCAATGAAGGAATTAAGGAATCTCAAAACAAAGAGATAAAAAGAAGAAACAGAAAAAAAAAGCATCACTTCCCAAATGTTCTGGCAAAAAAAAATTTAATCTAAATTTACCTAAGCCTTAAGATTCACTCTCCAGTTTAGAGAAAACACTAGGCATTAAGAGCAAGTTAAATGACATCATGACACAAAAAATAAGATACATTCAGAAGGTATTCTTATTAATGTCCTATCTGTCCAAGGAAGTTGGTACTATGACCAAAAGAAACCAAACAAACAATGAAAAAAACTAAAACAGGAAGAGGGTTATTATTAAATAAAGTACTTAAAACTGGTCCCCAATTGGATACTAGTCAAAACAAATCATAAAAGACACTTTGGGGGCAGATGAGGTAATATGAATATAGGCTATAAATAGCTAATAGTCATGACAGTGACACATTGTGTTGAAATACATATCGAAATATTTAAACATTTAGCATATAGTAATGATTTTTAAAATGTTAACAGGTTAGGTGATCAGTCCTCTTTTACAAAAATAAAGGAAATGATTTTTTAGAATAATGGAGAAAACATTTAAACTTTTTTTCCAACACAAAAGAAAAAAATAACTTACCAGGCAGTATAAGTCTGATCATTTTTAGAATTACCCTACTTTTTTTTTTTTTTAAAGGAAATGAACATCCATAAAATGTATTTTTAACTGAATATTGTGTTAGCTCTATTTGGACTCCACGTTGAAAAGAAAAAATAGTAAGATGACAAAAAGTCAATAAAAACAGTGAGCAGAATGTAGCTTACCTTTTTGGATATGACTCCAGCACCTGCACTGCGTTTGAGATCTTGAACTATGCTGCAATCCATCACAATAAACTCTTCCAGCTGTTTGGGATGGCATAAACTATTGAAAGGATGACTCCAGAATGTGCTCCCATCAATATCAGCAACTAAGACAAATACAGAACACTAAGGAACAAAAACGAATGCATTTCAAAAAGTCACCAAATACGTTAACTAGGAAGGGACAGGAGCTATACCAAATGGGAAGCATGAGATAACTGAAATTACAACTGTCAACTCGTTCTCTAGGGTCATCTTTATTCATCAAATAAATTAGCTCACACTTTTCTCAGCACAAGAGAAATAGTAGATACCAAATATATCTTAAGTGTTAACTGTAATTAGAAAGCCTTTTAAATAAGATCAGATTCAATCAGGCATACAAGTTTCATGTACTGGTATTTTATTTTAGAAATGTATCAGCTTCCTAGTAGCTTAATTTCTTGTTGACAATAAATAATATATATCCTAATACTATGAATAGACATCTGGCTGATGACTGTAATTGACAGGGATAATAAATTACTTCCTAGAAAGTATCAAAATAAACTCAATTTGTTGTAACACATGAAACTTATAAAAATAAGATCAAGTAGGAGCACCAGCCAAACTCACTGGCAGCTGTTAACAGGCAATCTTTTAAAATTACATTTTATAAAGGGAATATTTTTAAATGGTCAATAATGATGAAATTAGTTAAAGTTCTTATTCGAATAAATATTTCAGTGGATCACAAAAAATAAGTTTCAAAATGTAAAAGTTCCAAACTTTAAAATACTTGTTAAACACTAAAATTTAGTCATGAACTTCAGTAACTGGTTACAAGATTAAACAATATAAACACGTCAATTTCAATAAAAATTAATGGAATAAAACCAGGAAGTTTGTTAAATTCAGACTGGTTCCTTTAAATAAAATATATAAACTGGGTATGGTAGCCACATCTGTAATCTCAATACTTGGCAGGCTGAGAAAGGAGGACTGCTGTGAGCTCCAGGCCAGCCTGAGCTATATAAGCTAGTTCCAGGCCAGCCTGCACTACATAGTGAGACTATGTACAAACAAACAAACAAAACAAAAACAAAGGCAACAAATCAAATGCCTTATCATGCCAGTGTTTTACTAAACAATAGTATAAATTTTAACTGGTCTTTTAAAGCACTACCATTGAAAACAACAAAACAAACAACATACATTATTACTGCTTGACACATACACAACTGCCAAGGCAAACTGAGTTCCCATAACTTACCTTGCAAGGTGTTTGGATCAATAAGGTGGATGGCACTGGTTACTCGAATACACACACATATCTGATTCATATTTCCCAGACTTTGTGCAAGTTTTGGAGATAGACAAACAACGTTATCCTAGGCATAAGAAGCAACATTTAAAATGATGCAAATCCTAAATAACAGTCTCTGTAAATGTTTATCAATGTAAATCAAACTGTACTTGCTCAACCAAAACATTTGGAAACTGAAACTAAGCTATAACTTATTCAGACAGACATATCTGTGTTAATTAAAATGCTTTTAGAAATCTTCCAGGGCCTACTTTCCAAACTATTGTTTATTTCAATATTATTACAGTGCTTGCTTATCACCCTACTATGATACTCTAAACTTAACTTCATCATCCGTAAAAAATTTCAAAAGAACATGTTTCATTTAAAAAGGTTCCATAGTGGCCTTGAAGCAAGGCCAGCAGATTGCTGTAGCTGCTGGTTTCAAAAAGGAGCCTGAAGAGAATTCTTCCTGTGGTCTGTTGGCCATTTCAGAACTTTGGAAGTGGAATGGTAAATTCATCAGAAAGAAATAGCAGGTGAGTATGGTGGACTTTAGGGGGCCGGCAGAGGAGAGACCCTGGCGCCTCGGGACCTGCACCATGCGGTTGACTCGGGGTGCCAGGAGAACTGGGGGCTCTTCCCCTCTCTGGGGGCGGCTGAGAATGTGGCCGACTTTCGGCAGCCCGAAGGAAAAGAGACCCTGGTGTGTCGGGACCTGCACCGTGTGGTTGACTCGGGGTGCCGGGAGAACAAGGAACTCTCCCGATCTCTGGGGGTGGCTGAGAGTGTGGCAGACTTTCGGCGGCCTGAAGGAAAGAGACCCTGGCACATCGGGACCTGCACCGTGTGGTTGACTCAGGGTGCCGGGAGAACAAGGAACTCCCCCCATCTCTGGGGGTGGCTGAGAGTGTGGCAGACTTTCGGCGGCCTGAAGGAGAGAGACCATGGCGCATCGGGACCTGCACCGTGTGGTTGGCTCGGGGTGCCGGGAGAACAAGGAGATCCTCTCCTCTCTGGGGGGTGGCTGAGAGTGTGGCAGACTTTCGGCATCCCGAAGGAGAGAGACCCTGGCGCATCGGGATCTGCACGGTGCGGTTGACTTGGGGTGCTGGGAGAACAAGGAACTCTTCCCGTCTCTGGGGGACGACTGTGATCCTGCCTGAGTGTGGGCTGAGAATCAGACATCTCATGTCATCCTGTCCCCCATCCTGTGTGTCCCCTCCCCCTCCCCCCTGCCTAGCAAGTGGGAGCCAGTGAACTACACACCTTGTGAAAAGATTGGCTATGTTATTTTATTTAGTATGAGCTCTCCATATGCAAAGATAAGGACAACCATTTGGAAGAAAGCGAGACATTATGACAGATAGTGAAGATCTCTGGTTGTCTAGCTTTGAAATTTGTGCTTTCTTATGTCCCATTCTGTTCTGTTTTGTTGTGTTTAATTTTACTCCCTTTTAAAATAAAATAAAATAAAATAAAAAACTAGAAAAAAAAAGGTTCCATATACCATATAGCAATACATAATCAAATATTTTAATGCCCAATACATGTCTACATGTACTTTGGCAAATATTATATAAACCAACATTATAATTATGATTTTAAACTATAAAAAATGTTAAAAAGATCTGTTAGATTTTAAGCTATATTTATACATAAAACTAGATTCTCCGCTAAAGGGACATTCTGTGTATAATAATTACTCTTCAATCCTTAGCTTTTAACTCAAGAGTTTCCAAAGACAAACAAAAATACAGTCAGCTGTCCATATGTGTGTTTCACCTCTGAAGATTCAATCAACAGAGATCAAAATGTATCTTTAAAAATCTGCAGCTGTACTTAACACATGGACTTTTCTCCTGTCATTCCCTACAGTATAACAAGTATTTATACCACACATTATATTAGGTATAAGTAATCTAGAGATAAAGTATATAGGAAGATATGGACTATACGCAAATACAATGCCATTTTATGTAGGGCACTTCGGCATTCTCAGATTTTGCTATCCATATGAGGTTCTGGAACCAATCTACAGGTATCAAGAGATAACTGCATCTTCACATGGTGTGTTCCCCTAGTTACTTATGTTAGTCACTCAAAGCAGTTAAATACATAAGACCCACACCTAAATTCCTATATCCCAGGCATTGGGCCAAGAAAATGTTTACTTTTTTAAACCAAAGATAGGCATAAAACAGCGCTCAGAACAAATTCAGCTCACCATTTGGTTTTTGTAAAGTTTTGCTAGAACACAGCATTGACTATTCACTTACATATTACCTTCAGTGATTTTGTATAATAAAAAAGCTTAAAAATTGCAAAAGAGATTATATGGCCTGAAAAGAGAAAATATTTACTAACTGGTCCTATACAGAAAATTTATCAACCCTCTTTAAGTTCTCCTTTGATCTCTGGTGCTATACTTTAAATTAGTATTAATATTTTAAAGTTTCAGAGACGAGACATGGGTGCAAATCCTGACTTTATCATTGTATTGCTATGTAACTTTATCAAGTCTAATCTACCTAAGCTTCAACTCCTTCATAATATGGCTTATCTGAGTTATTAAGAGACATGAACAAAGTATAAGATACTATAGTACATAGCTATTAATTTTATGTAGAATGATAAATTATGGCAATTGTCATTTTAGTGATTCAAAATCAGTGTAAGTTCCTACATGGTAGAGAACTCTAGCAATATAATTTATACTATACAACCTTCTATATATGAGGCACTCAATAATTTATCTATTAAGTTTTAATTCAGTCATATTTTTGAACCATAGTTTTACCTTACTACAATTAAGTGAAATGATAACCTACATTTTAAGTGTTTTATTCAGATGCTTTCAAACAAAAATGGTTCTATGACCTCATTTCCGTAATACTGTTTAACGTGGTGGAAAAGCCTATTGCACAACACAAAATGGCCCACTGATTATTTTTTTAATGTCATTCTTATAAATCAAAGTTTCATAAAACTGTTATACATTCACTAGGACCACAGTTTTTTTTAGGATTTTCCTTTTTTCTCTTCACTTGCAATACATGTTTGTGACATTTAATAAACATATTTATCATGAGAAGTTGATATATACACATACCGCATCTTAGTCTTTTTTATTTCCTCTCCCCTTCTTCTTCCTCCCTTCTTCCCCCATCCCTAGAACCCATTTCCATCTGCAAAAGATCTACCTCCCTGTTTAAGGTTACAACTTTAAGGAATTTGGAGACTTTAAAAAACTATACTCAGGTCTTCTGATCTTCATACACCAAAATAAAAGGTATGCCAATTCATAACTAACTATAAATGTTTCTCATTTTTTGTATTTTTTAACAAGGTTGAATGTGTCAGAAATCATTTAAGAATGTCTAAGTGAAACCACCTTAGAAGGAAAACTGATTAATTACTTGAACTCTTAAGAGATATATTAAATAATAAAAGTACCTTGCATATTGGAACGATTTCCACAGAAAAAGTGCTTTTGTAATTGTACGTGTTACTATGGATATCCTGAGAGATCAGTCTTTGTGATGCTTTGTATCTGTTTAAAAAACAAAGGTAATAGTAATGCAAAGGTCTTATTTGTATAGATTTTGAAATATCAATTTTCATCAAATCAAATTATTACTGTCCAAAGTCTAAAATAGCTTTTGATGCCTGCTATGGCAAAGCCTAAGCATCTACTTATACTTGAAAACCTTTATAACTGTACCCCTACCTCCTTTCAACCTTATCAAGCTTCAAAATCAGACTCACCTATTCTCTCTATAAATCCATTAAAAAACCACACTACTGCTCACCGCCAAGTCTTCATTCACACTCATCTCTTTTAATGCAAACTCTATACCTATGAAAACTTCCTCTATCCTTTTAATGCAAGTCTACCTCCCCTCTGAGTCTTGCACCCCAAGTCCTCCCACTCTCATCTACTCTTTCTCTTACCATTCAAATAGTTGATCCATATTTCAGAAGTACAGTGCTCATTATCATAGAGGGAGGTATAACTTTCTAAACAGATTTTTACATATTCTTTAGCTAGTATATTCAATAAAGTGGCTAACTCAGTAAATGCTTCCTAATTGTGTAAGGATTCCTATTAAAATTTTAAATATTTTAAAATAATACATCTAAGCCTGAAGAACAGACGTATCCAAATCCATTCCCATTTCTTTGGACTCAGTCACATTTAGGTTCACAACATACCTACAAGGAACTGTACACTGAAGAAATTCTACCATCTTCTGAGCATGTTGTTTTGAGGAATAATAGAAATCCAAACCATCTGAAAAAAAAAAGCCATATAAATAACTGCAAAATAAGATTTGCCTCTAACATACCATAAATCTGTATTTAACAAAATCAAATTATTATAAAATATTAAGAATAGTAAATTATAGCCACAATGGATTAAGGGTATCACTTAAGTCTTGTTTAGCAAAAGGACAGACAAATGCTAATAAATGAAAACAAGGTTTACAATTTTAGTTCTACAGGGGGAAAAAAAAAACCAACAAGTCTAAGAGGTAGAAAAAAAAGAACGAAGAGTATCTTCTGTAATAAGTGGAACAATCAACAATCTTAAGAAACCTAATAGTATTTATATATCACTTCATCATTACTGTACTGAGTTTAGGCTCCTGAATCAATAACTCTATCACAAATATCTTAGGCTTAAGAAAAAAACTTACAGGGCTCAAAAATAATTATATTTTTCCAAACAGAATCTCTCCACTACTTTTGATTTTCAATGAGCTTTAATATCAGCAATTTATACTATATTAATATATAATTACTAGTTTACTCTTCTAGTTAGCAGGATGAGCAACCAATTGAGAGTAGGAATATTAATTCATCTGCATGTTTTAAAAACCCAAATGGCTTCTACTGTAAACTAGATACTTGGGAAATAACCCTGAACTGTGATGCGGAAAGAACATCAAAGAAAACAATCACACTTCTAGGTATGTGCTACCCAGCAGGTTAATGACATATTAACCTAATATAAACTTAAGTTTACACTTTAAAGTGTAAATTTAAAGTAATTTTAAGTTAAAACAGGAGAAAAATTAAAAACTCAGTTCCTCAATGGCACTAGCCACCCTTTAAATACTTAAGAGCTACACATGGCTAGTGACTTCCATACTGGCTAATGCAGATAAACATGACCATTTTCTTCCTAACACAAAGTTCTTTTGGACTTTAATAATCCAGACATTAACAGTAAAGATAAGATTACTTAAATAAACTGAAATAAAATTCTGACATTGTCAAATATAATAACTCACCATGAATCTCCTTGATACGAAGTGTATTCTGATGCACTCCATATTTCAGAATCAACTGCTCCAGGTAATAGAACGTTTTTTTGTGCAAAGTCTAAATATAAATGCATTATTGAATCAATAAATGCCAAGAGGCTTTTCAAATATATATACATATCTACAAATACAAACTCACTCTGCAAATCAATCTCTCAATCTCAAGAGTCACAGAATACTTATGCTTTATACTATTCATTTTTCAAACAAAAATAATTTTTAACAACCATCTAAAAGCAAAATAGAGATCTATTTCCAAAGGAGGATGAATACTCAATGGACTTTCTCATACATAAAGGATATAGAAAAAAGAGAAAAGAGAAGATTTTATTAACTTTATAATGGACCAAAATGAGGTATAAGATGTAGGATTTACTTAGCATCTTTTCCTCATTTACCTTTTGCCTGACTTGAACCACAGCCTTCCAGAAATCCTTTGCTTCTACTCTGTGGCAATCTCCACACATTTGGGACTGAACAACATAATCTACCACAAACACTTGCTGAAGGATAGCACCATTCATCACCTGAAAAAGAAAACAATTATACTCCTTTATTCTTAAAGTTTTGCTTAATTATAAATATGTTTCTTAAAAGAAGCTTTAGTAATTAAACTTTTTTCTATGAAAGTTTTGTAGCTATTATTCAAATTTAAAGTCATAAAAATGTTATATTATTTTAAGTCAGGTATACAAGTTTTAATTCATAAAATTAGATTAATACTTCAAATCTACCTTTTGTTGAAGTGATTACAAGAACATGCTTTGAAGAATGTGTATGTGTATACTACTCTTTGGAAAAACATACACACAAGCACACACCCACAGAATTTAACCTTTGAAGAAAAAAGGCTAGGAAAAATCCTCAAAAAGATGATATTCCTTAATCTAATGATTCCTAAACATAACAATTATAAATCACCCAGGAACTTTTTAAATATACAGTATAGAGGAAATGGGGGTATAGCTCTGTGGTAAAGTGCTCACCTAGCATACCTGAGGCCCTGGGTTCATCTCCAGTAACACAGAAAAGAAGCATAAGAGAAATGTATGGACTTTTGGATCTCACATTAAGATTCTGAGTCAGTTACTATGAGTCAGTATGATCAGCTATGTTTGCCTTAGGCCATGTTTTTACTTGTCTTTTTCCTAATAAAATGAAGAGGACAGACTGTTCCTCCCCATGATCAAATTATTTACACAGATGATATGAAAATAAAGGACTAATATTAAGGGTGCATTTTTCCCTTTTAAGCTATTTAAGCCATGAAGTAACTTACCCTCATTCTCATACCTGTACTTTAATCATGCTTGGAAAATAATGTATAGCTTACCTCCTTCTGAATACTCAATTTAACTTTCAGTCTCTTAGAATGTGGCTCAGTCCAAACAAAGCCTGCATCTACAAGCCGTACCTTCAAATAAAACAACAAAAAAGAAACATAAATTTCCACATGCAGAAAAAAAGATAAAAATAACTCATTAATAAACAGATTACATAAGATATGTTAAGGAATTTACAATCAGCATTTCTATATGCCATCATAACAAGAAAAAGACATCCTCAACAACAGCAGCAAACAGAAGGACAGTTCAATGACATTATTAGTGCAACTGATACAATTCAAGTAAGAATAAAAGTACCTATAAAAATTACTTTCGGCTGCTTGCTGCCTTCTGTCTGCCATGCCCGACCATGAGCTGTTTCTCCTCTGTGATGTTTTTCTGCCATGTGCCACTGTGCCTTGGAGACAGCTGACCATGACTGAACTCACAACCTTGCACTCACCAGGCCAGCACTTATGCCACTGAACTAAATCCTCAGCCCTGGACCGAAGCTTTTACAGACAGTAGGCTACAGTAAACCCTTCCTCCTTTAACACTGGGTGTTGGGAACTTTGTCTCACCAATGCAAAAAGTAAGAAAGGACACATATTCAACTATTTTGTTCTTTTGCTCTTGAGAAAGGGTCTTGCTATTTAGTAATTCACACTGGCCTTGAACTCACTATGTAGCCCAGGCTGGCCTAGACCTTTGGATCCTTCCATCTTGTCCTCTCAAGTGTTGATAAGACAAGTGTGCACCATCATGCCTGGCTTCAACATTTAGCACATATTTATGGAGCATCTGCAACATGTCAGGCACTGGGATGGGAGCCAGGACAAGGTCCCTGCCCTCACAGAGTTTATATGTACTTTTTTCCATAGGCTTTCCTAATTTGGAGAAACAAGACTGCATTTTTTAAATCCAAACTGCTTTTTATTATCCTGATAAAGAATATCTTTACTCTGTAAATGAAAGGACACTGAAGTAGCTAGTGCACCGGGGCCCAGAGGGAATAAGCCAGCCTTCCAGTTGAGTCTGCCCAGGGAGAAGGCAAGGACAGGCTGGCAGGGGCCAGTGCAAGCAGTGGCAACGAGCCAAGTCTCTTCAGGGTGGGTTCCCCACAGTATGGAGCTGTGGTGTGAAGGTGGGCATGTGACCGGTCTGGGGTAGCTCCAGGGAAGGCCAGGGGGGCCTGAGGGCCCCAAGAGGATGGCAGTAGGGTTCTGCTCCAAACAGGGCAGCAGATGCTCTGAGAAGTCCCTGTCCTGGGCTGGCACAGATCAGGCAGCAGATAGTGAAGGCTCCTGCTGGACTGAAGGGCAAGTGTGTGTCTGCTGCCCCTTCCCCTGGACTTGGGCATGAACGCATTGACCACTTGGTTTCTATTCTCCACCATTTGAAAGCAGAGGGCTGGCATGGGGCTCTGCTTCCTTCTCTTGGGTACTGGGACCTCTGAGGACAGCGGTGCTTCCGGTCTCCTTTCTTTGGCTTAGCCTCACCTTTGGACCTTCCTTTGGGTCTCCACAGCTTTGCAGGGTCTGAGACTGACTGGGCTCTCAGGGCTAATCATTCAACTCCTGGCAGGCTGTGCATGGGAGAATCCCTCTCTGTCCTGGGAAGCCCTGGGCCAAGGTGGGCTTCAAAGGGGCCAGTGGGGCAGCTGGGGGATCCTCTGGGCTTGGAGGCTCCTAACCCATTGGCCCCAGAA
Source organism: Dolichotis patagonum (assembly GCA_004027295.1). Lineage (NCBI taxonomy): Eukaryota > Metazoa > Chordata > Mammalia > Rodentia > Caviidae > Dolichotis > Dolichotis patagonum. Next base: position 153,437 of record PVJX010000947.1, read on the forward strand.
TCCCATGCACAGGGTACTGGCAGCGGCGGTGACAGCTCTGCAGCCTTAAGCTTCCTCAGGGAACTGCTCACGAAGGCTCCCATGACAAGTGGGAGTAAGTGGGGCCCTTCACGAGAGGGCAACCTTCTGAAGACCTGATCTGGATCCCAAGGTTTGTGGACAATGCGGGAGACAAAGCTCGACAGCAAAGTGCACAGGGCTGCAGGACAGTTGGCTGTGGGACGCATGCCAGGCTCCTGGGGCCACGGGCATGGGCAAACCTGCCGTTGGTAGGAGATCTCATTCAGGCCAGCACTGCACCCCAGGGACCTAAGAGCCACCAGGGTTGCTGTGACAGAAACACAGGAAGCTGCAGCTGTCCTCTTGGCCTGCCCATTGCTTCTCAGCGACACAGCTCTGGGTGGAGGGGCCTTGGCCTAGGCCTCCAGCTTGAACCTGCCCTTCTAAGGGACAATGTCAGAAGGACTGTCTGTGGATGGCTTCCAACAGAAGGGTGCTACTATTCCTTACTGCTAAAGCGACCAGAAAACATTCCGATGCATTCTTCTTCCTTTTTCCTTTCTTTCCCCCTACCCCCTCCAAGAATTTATTTTTCAGCTTTTTAAGTACAGAACATTTAAGGACAGCATTTGCAATGATTAATCTGGACACAATACTCCCTGCCCCAACACAAAGGAGGAGAGGTTTATTTTGGCTCATTTTTTAAATTTTGGTTTTTAGAAATTAATTTTTGACCTTGAATTCACAATGATCTTTCTGCCTCAGTTTTCCAAATGTTGAGACAACAGGTGTGTGCTACCAGTTGTACAGCTCCATGGGAGGAGGGCCTAGTGGAGGGAAACTGCTCACTCAGGTCATGGGGAGACAAAAAAAAATTACTTTCTCTACAAGAGAAACTGCATTGTTCCTGAATGGAAAATATATTACATACTATGTATGTATAGATTCCAAGAAAGCAAAGCACTAGTGACTTCATTATCTAGAAGAAACATCATGAACCAAAGTTTCCATTTGTATTAAGTCTTTGGCTTTTTTTAAAGCAGGAACATTCATTAGAGCAAATTTCATGTGATGAATACTGAAACCACAATCATTAACTCACTGCTAAATCTGCGGTATCTACAGAGGTTAAAATATTTACTACTCAACACGAGGAACTAATTTAATACAGCTAGAAGGAGTGTTTGAGAACAAAGGAAGCAGGAACACAAGAATGGAAGCTGTTGCAATAATCTGAACAGGAGAATTGAAAGGAACTTGACTAGAGAACAATTTGACATAACAGAAACAGAGCCAAGAACCATTTAGGAGACAAAATCTATAACAAGAATATGACAGAGGAAGAGAACACATTCTAGAATGATGCTCAAATATGTAGCTTGGACAATTAGGTATTTTTCTCACACAAATGAACAACAGGTTTAATAGGAAAAGATGCTGAAATATAAGAGGATATTGGAGATATCCAAGTGGACTTGTTCAATGGATAGTATCATACATACTGGTCTGGAGATCTTTGAAAAATTTGAGCTGTAGGTAACAGATTTAGCAGAGTATAAGCAAGCAAATAGTAACTTTATCAAATATTATTTGCTAAGCACTAGTCTAACCAGTATAGATGCAGCATTTTAGAGTAAAATCCTCTTCCTGTGACTCCCCTACAGCAAAACCTCATAGTCAACAAAGCATGCTAGGTACAGAGTAACAAGCAGCTTCCTATTTCCTCAATTTCCATTTGGAATCAAAAGGAAGTTTCCAGGGTACTGAATAATACTGCTCTTCCCCTGATCTCTACCCTCATCTGCAAGAATGGAAAAAGTGTCCTTGATACATACAATACCGTCTCATCATGCATCTGTCCTCGGCCAAAACTAAACAATCTTAACCCTTTACCCTTCTTTATCATATTCCTGGACTCTCAGTCACCCCTCATTTCCCATACCGAGTTTCATGTACTTCCACACAGTCCCTATTCTGTCCCCATCTAACAGATCTCCCAAATCCTGAAACCCTTTTACTCTGCCATCAAGAACTCAATATTCATTACAAACAAACTTCCTAGATCCTTAACTGCTTTGGTGATCATTCGCTCCAACTTCAGACCTCCTGATCATACTGCACCCTCACAGCCAGTTAACATGATGACCATTTCCTTCAGTCATCCATTGGGCCTGGAGCCAGACAGGTGCCCTCCGTGTTCTTCACTCCTAATGCCAGAACATTCTCCCTGTCGCTTCCCTCAATACGCTCGGCCTGAATCGAAAGCATCAGACTCTATCACCTATTACCCTTTGGTATAATTAGTTACCTGTTAATCCTCGCATCATTTGCTCTTGTTTCTAAAAGATTTTAGTTCTAAGAATCTCAATATCCACACGGATGATCCCCACAATACCCTGATCTCTGTTTTTTCAGTTCTAATCCCTAAGATCTTGTTCTCCCTCCTCTATCAACTACCTCTATCTTTTCACCAGCACCTGCAACCCTTCCAAAGTCCTACTAACCACCTATCTTTCCAGTACATTCTTAAGCACCCTTTAAACTAATGCAACAGAAAAACCTTTTCATCCTTCCACCTTTCCATTATCCCTCATCCTCATCAAAACACTTCCATTCTATCCCAGCTAAGTTGAAAATCAATTCTCAAACAACAAAATTATTCCCATATACATACTGTCAATTCCCTTAGTCCTTCTCACTTTACCTTTCTCACTAGTCTAAATCAACGCCTTGATTAAATTCAATGCTTTCCCTGCTCTATGTATTATCTGGTAGGGGTAGAGAAATAAATGCACACCATTTTCACTACTCTTTGCATTTATAACACTACCTATGAGGTCTGTCTAGCACCCATACAACACTATTCTAGTGCATTTCCTTTCCTACTGTCCTAGAGGTCTATGTCACACCTTCCCCTCACTCCTCAAACATTTAATAGCTCTTTCTGCACAGCTACTGCCCATGCTTGTTTCCTTTAGAGAGAATTCCCAGATCTCCCACTTACCAACATCTCTCCTGTCACCACAGATAAACTGCCTATGATCCTACCAACACCAGCCCCCTTACAAAGATAGATCTTTATTTTGTTCCATGCAATATTGCAACTTCCCAATTGTGCTTGGCAGAGTGTAAGTGCTGCAGGAATAAACAAATACATTCTTCTACTATGTTATTTTCCCTTTTCTACTGCTCCAGGACTGCCTCCAGGCAATTATTCTGTCTCTTTGTAATTTCACAATATTTTTCCCTTAGTATGAAATCATTCCTGGTGCTTACAGTCATATCTCAAAAATACTGTCCATAGTTGCCTTCTTTTACTATCTCACTCCCATTCAAATCATGCCCTGTCATCATAAACACTAACCAGAAATTGTTCAATGGAGTTATTCATGACCTCCACATTGTTAAATTTACATATTCATACTTACCCATCAGTTGCAAAATACATAGCCAATAACCTCCTTTTTCTTACAATACTTCCACGGCTTTCTAGGGTACCATACTTACCTAATTTTACCCCTACCTCCCTAGAACCTCCTTTCAGTCTGCTTTGCTGTTTCCTTGTTTGCTCTAATTTTTATCATTAAAGGACTCTATGATTCAATCCTCCAACTTCTTCTCTTTTCCATCTAAACTCTCTAGATAATCTCACCCAATTCATGGTTTTAAATACCACTCATGCTCCAAATTCATCATCTCTAGTCTGGATCGTTTCCTTATTTACCTAGTTGCCTACTCAGTATTTCTACTTAAACGGCTAGTAGACAGCTATACATCAGTTAGAGATGAGTTCTGATCTCCCCTACCCAGATGTCATATTCTTGAAGCCTTTCTGAACCCAGCAATGGCAACTCCCTCCTGATTGCTCAGGTCAAAAATAGAAGCCATCCTTAACTTTTCTCCTACACACATATCCCAACTACACAGTAAGGGGTACTGACTAGCATCAAAGCAATTCCAGAACCTATTTCTCATCATCTTCTGACACAATTGTGGTATATTTAAATGGAATTACTAGGAATTTCTGTGAATTACTTGGAATTACTAGGATTACTTCCTACGTTGTGCTTCCAGCTTTATCCTCACCTTTAACATCATTCTAAACACAACAGCTGGAGGGACTGGCAAATTGTATCATCTACCTACTCTGTCTTCTGTCCTCTGCACCTATTAATAATCGAACCAGTTTTTGCCAAGTCCCACAAGGTTGACATACCTGATTTTTCCTAACTTCCGTGACTTCATCCCCAACTAATTATTCTCTCACCACTTCAATCTAACCAGACAAGTAGCCTCTTACCTACAGTCTCCATGCTTTTTGTTTTCTCTACCCATAATGCCCTTCCTTCAGATTTCTGCACAGCTCTTTTCATTACCAACTTTAATGTTTACTCAAATATTTCCCTCCTGTAGAGACCTCACCTAAACACTATTTTAAATTTCCAACTCCTCCCTGAACAGGGCTCATCCCTCTCCTAGCTTTTTTCTGCATGGAATTTACACATTTTAATATACCACATAATATATGTACTTATTGTAATCATTTCCTACTCTACACATGACACATATACACATACCTAAGCTAGAATATAAGCTAAAGCATAATATGAACTTATTCACTACTATATCCCCATCAACAAAACTAATTTGCCAAAGAACCAGTACTTATTAAACATCTGCTACATGAAACAATGAGTTATTAAAACTCAAGACACTTGAAAGTCTTAAGTATAAAAATGAAAAACAAAAATAATAAAACACAATCTGAAACAGATTGGAAAGTCAGATAATAGAAGAAAACTTAAAAAACAAAAGAAAAAGAAAAAGAAAATAGTTACACCTTAAGCATTCCAAATAAGCTGAAAATCTAAAATTCAAAATATTCCAAAATTCAAAACTTCTAGTGACATAATGCAAGAAAGGGAAAATTCTATAACATGAAACTTTGTTTCATGCATAAAACTATCTAAAGTGCTGTTAAAATTATCTTGAGGCCATGTGTATAAGACATGTAAATGAATTTTGTGTTTTAGACTTAGGTTCCACTACCAACATATTTTATTACATAAATATAAATAATCCAAAATTTTTGAAAAAAATTAGAAATCTGAAGTTCTTCTTGTCCTTAACATTTCAGTTAACAAATAGTCAACCTACATCAAAACCCTCAGAAAAATTCAAAAACAAAATACAACAAGAACATGACTTTGGAGCTTAAAAACATTACTGTTGGAAAAAAAATACAGGAAATTTCCAAGAATATGAGAAGAATGACAATTTTTTGTTTGTTTGTTTGTTTAATACTAAGGGCAAAATAAAAACAAAGTTTTAAGGCTGGGGGGGGGGATTTGACTAACAGAAGTTCCACAGTGGTGAAGACAATAAAGGAAGAAATTTCAAAGAACTATTGCATGACATTTTTAGAAAAGTTTTCCAACAGTCATTAAGTTTGACATAAAGAAAATTAAAAGTATGTATCAAGAAGCAAACAGGAATGTAATCAAACCATATTTGTTTTTGGAGACATTTATGCAGACTTTAAATGACAGGCACATTTTCTTTCTACAGCAACAATAAAAAATGTTAAAAAAAATGTTAAAAGGAACCAAATACTAGGATACCCCTAAATAGCATAACCTCCTATATTATTTAAAAATCTTTCATATAAAGATTTTTCAGATGAAAAATACTACATAAGAGATTCTTAAGCATTGGGTACAGCTCAGTGATACAGTACTTGCCACTTGCCTAGCACATGAGGCACAGGTTCAACACTCGACACCACACACACACAGGGAGGGGGATTTCTCACTAAATAATGAAAATCATTGGAGAATTTTCTAAAACTGAAATCTTTACTTAAAGCATGCCTATAAACACTGATTTTTAGATGTGACCTACCTTACTCAGAGGGGCTTTGATTTTTTTCAAACACAAAGCAAGAAGTTCCCTGGATTCTAAAGCACATTGTACCCAAGTTCCAGGTGGCTGAAAGTATCTGAGGGACACACACACAAAAAAAAACACTGAAATCCAGTATCTCTCAGGGAAAAAAAAATGAAATTCCTATCTGAATATGCAGCAACAACACTGATTATTACACAAACAAAATACAGTAATACTCAAGGTGTTCTCAACCACTTAACTCATCTTTACAATTTAGTATTTTAATAGTTTGAGTAAACTTTCAATTAGACCAGTAACTTTAGCTTAAAAATATAAAATTCTGATTAAGAAAACCAACTGAGATAACCTATTAAAGTGATCTAACTTTAATTGCAAGTAAAAATTCCCGTAGGGATGACAAAATGTCCAAAAGTTCCTTGAAGCTGTATTCTGAAACTTTGATAAGAATCATCTCAAAATGATATTAAAATAATTTCTTCTGCACTTCTAAGATGTTGAGAATTGTTATTTCGCACAAGAAAGGCAGATTAGTACCTCATAACACTATGTATCAGATTATTTTTCATCTATATATTAAGTCCCTTTTCAAATTTTAAATAGTATAAATCAACTTTTAAGATCTTAGGTAAAACCTCATTAAAACTTAAATGCTTTCAAAATCAGTCTTTATTTCAGATCATTCAGATATTATTTACTATATTTCTTTCTCATTCACTACACTCACTCTAATTTCTTGTTATGGCTTCTATCTAGATGTTTCCTGAAAGCTGCCTGTTACAGATTAAAAACTGGTCAACTTAATGACAGCTGAATTAAATCAGCAGGGCACTGAGCAGCGATGTTCCACCTGAGGAAAGCTACCAGCATAAATAGAGACATGGAGAAGGAGAAGGTAGGCATGGAGGCGTTAGGGTATTGAGGCCTTGTGGATTCTCCTACATGTTGCTTTTTAAGCCGTCGGTTCTCGAGAAGCTCTGGTCCTCACATTGAGCATGGCTTCCTGGCTCTGGAGGGGAGGGAAGACGTGTGCCGCTTAATCTCCAGGATGATCTCCTCACACTGGCTTGCTGGCATGTACTCAACTGTGCTGGTCATCAGAGAAGGTCAGGGCCTCTGTGTCGCTGAGGATGGCTGTGGTGCTTTTCAGGGCAGCCCTGGTCTTTGTTGTGAGTGTTACTTCTCCGCTCCAGCATAGAACCCTCAACCTACCAGCACAGCTCCTTCACCCTGCTGGCATAGACTTTCTAGCTTCCGCCACTGACCTTCCCAGCACAGATCCGTAAAAGAGACTGGTGTGAGTCCTTCTTGTGGGCTCTAGACCTCCAGTTGGACTCGTGGGAGGCATTGTTATGAGCTCTGGGTCTTCATCTGGACTCATGCAGGACATTGCTGTGGGATTCAAGCCCTTGGTTAAATATTCTGTGTCTTTGGTGTTTTGGACAGATTTCCTGCACTTTCTTGTGTCGACTCTGGGTGACCATCATAAAATAATATTATAAATTCCACATCCTGATTTTAATTTTCTCCTCACAACCCCTGACTAAAACACAGCCTGCACTCATAGATGGGCCTCTGGCGAAATGATTGGATCACAGGAGCAATAACCATCAGTGAATGAGTTCACTAATGTGCTTACAGCTAAATGAGAGCTGGAGGGTGAAGTCTAGTGGATGGGGCATGGCCTGGAATGGGATAGCTCCTTTCCACTTCCCTTGACTCTGTTTCCCTAACACCTTAACATAAGCAGAGGTAGGCAGCTACTCCTCCACCATGCTCCTCTGCCATGCATGCTGCCTTGGAGCCAGGTGACTATGAACTAACAACGTGAGCAAAAATAAATCTCTCCTCATTTAATGTGCAACTGTCTGGCACTGTGTCACAGAAACAAAACAATGACTATGTCACTGGTGAACCTTAATTTTTAAAACATATTAATAAGTTACTTAAACCATTAGGTGTTCTCACAAACAACTTCTAATAACTGATAAAAAATTCATGTTAAAATAAATAAATTAAAATTCATGTTAATGACATTACTACATGCTTCACAAATCGCTCTTTTATCCTTACAAAAATCAACACCTATTTTCTAGTTATATACTTCAAACCTGTCAAGCCCTTTTACAAAAAAAGAATTGATTCAAATACCTTTACACTGTCTTTATCATATAAGTAGGGCAAACTAGCAAAGTACAATATAAAATTGCAAATTCTAAAATCTTTGGCAATACCTACACAAATAAAAATTAAATCTCCACTGCATAAATTTCTGTACATCTTGCTATAACCTCAGCATAGCCCAGTGACTTTCTTTATATAAATCATAACTTTAAGTAGAGTAAAACAATAATGCACTGTACCTTTGACACTGCTTGCAGAAAGAAATCGACACTTGCTTTGGAATACCTTGGCTGATGTCTACTTTACTTCGCAAACAGGCCACACAAATATTGGCAGGATTTGGACTAATAGGAATACCACATTCACAGCACAAGCTTGAATAAACAAAAGATACATTTTTTAAATTATATTTTATAAACATACTATTTAAAAAAAAACTATCAAGCAAACAAAAGCCTGCAAGTAAGCCCATATTTCTGGCTTCAAAAAAACGACATACAACCAGGCAAGGTGGCCCATTACTGTAATCCCAGCACTCAGGAGGCTGAGGCAAGAGGATTGCTTAGAGGCCAATGCGGGATACACAGAAGAGAACTCTTCTTGAACAAGGCTGAGGCAAGAGGATTGCTTAGAGGCCAATGCGGGATACACAGAAGAGAACTCTTCTTAAACAAGGCCAACTCTTCTTGAACAAGGCCAACCTGACCTACACAGTCAGGCCCTGTCTAAAAAATTTTTTTAAATTAAAAAAATAAAAGAAAAAGAAACAAAAGATTTTGAAGATGCAGAAGATAAGCTGGGCATGGTAGAGCACAAGTGAAATCCCATCTCTTGAGGAGTACCTCCAACCAGAGTCTAGCTTGAGCAATTTAGCAAGAGCCTGTCTCAAAATAACAAGTGAGAAAAAAAAAGAAAAACAGGGGTGGCAGGGTAGGGGACAATAGGAATGCAGTTTAGTGTGATGGTCCTGGGTTCAATCTCCAGGACCAAACAGAAAAAACAAAATATGCCTCATCTACTTAGCCCTCATTTGTTCTGATCACTACTTACCTCTAGTGTTACACTTAATGACTTTATTTATTCAGAACCTACAGATTACATCAAAGCTTAATGAAATACGTAGAAGAAATATCTAAAATTTTTTAAAAACTTTCAATAAACACACCTTAAAGCCATCTCTACACTAAACATACCTCAAAAGTTTTATTATAAAAATGTGTAACTTATGTCTAAATCATTTCCAATAGTAATTAGCAACATACTACTTATAAAGGCAATTAAAGAAAAAAAAAAAAAAAAAGGCCGGGATTGCCAAAATACAAAGTTTACCCAGAGCAGAAATACTTTTAACAGGAGAGGAAATGTATCTGTAACTAGTGACTCACTATAAATAATGGCAGTATCACAATTCTAGATAATATTGGGAGCAGAAAAAGTTTAAGAACTATTAATACAGTGCAATGTTGTCCAAAAGAAAAGTTTGACAATTTTCTAATGGTAACCACTAGCCTTATGTAACCAATAAGCACTTGCAATGTGACTAGTAACAGAGCAATATTTAATTTTATTATAATTTAAGTAGCCATATTTGGCTAATGGGTACATATTGGACAGTATGTCTTACAAGGATGAACACATATATTTTAACCTTCTTAAAATATTGTATTTACTAGAACAAACTTTGTAGCTACAATTGAATTCGATTTTCTACTCATTTTATTAACAAAAAAATAACTCATTTTATTGTCACTTCCTACAAAAGAATCTTTCCCCCATCACCAAGTCTTTCCCAGTTAAGGCAGTAAGTTTTACTGACTCAATTTAAAATCGTAAAATAAAGAGACAGGAAAGGGTCTCACTCACATGCGTCCAGGGCTGTGGTTGGTGGAATCCGTCATATACTCCATCGTTCTGTATACCTTGATTTAAAAAAAAAAAAGTGGACTTAATTCATTTGTCATTTGTTCCTAGTCTGCTCTTTATAAAACTAATTATCCTTCTGCTTCTCTGAATAAAGCGGCAGTGCTGCGTAGGAAGCAGGAAAGGCGCAAAGCCAACTCTGCCTGGTACTTTGAGAATTAAGTTTCCAGGCGCAGGACCAGGCGTAAAGACCCCAGACCTCGGGGGAAGCCAGGCGGGCGGCGCGGACCGAGCCCGTGCAAGACTCGACGCCCGAGCCCTGCCCCTGCCCCTGCCCCTACCCCGCACCGAGCGGCCGCACCCCGACCAGCCGCGGGTGCCTCGACCGCGTTACCGCCCTGTCCACCCCGACCCTGACACCCGGCCCGCACGGCGGGCGGCGCGCACGCGGTGCGCACGGGGCGGCCTGGCGCAGGCCGGGCCCGGAACCCGCTGCACTCCCTCCCCGGGGACCCTACTCGCTCCAGCAACCCAGGCCTCGGCACCTAGAACTCACCGGACGCCTTATGGCCCGGCTTAGATTTAGCGAAAACTGACAACGAAACGAAAACGTACACACGCCGCACTGACAGCCGCCGCCACAGTCAGCCGGGCGAACGTCAAGATCTCGCGAGAGAATGCGAAATACCGCGGGACGAGGGAGTGAGGAAAGGGAGCGGGTGGGGCAGAGAAGGGGCGGGCACAGGGGGGAAAGCGAGGGCGGGAACCGGAAGCGTCCCGAGGGATGCTTAGCCCCACCTCTAGGTGTCTTCCTTCCACATTTCCGGGACAGAGCTCGCCCCGAGCTGGCTGCGCCCATTCATAAATGTCTTTTCAGCTATCTCGATTGAGCGCATGCTTCCTGGTTAAGTGATTCTTTTATGTAACACTATTTGTAAACCAGACAACGTTACACAAGAAATTAGAACTCCACTGAGGGCAGTGCCTTTGTCTATTTACTATCACGTGCCTCACGCTTGCCATGTCCTAACTGCACAAGTGATTATTTGCTAAATAGATGAACGAATGAAATGTAAGATGAACGAATGAATTTTCTATGAAGAAATCTTATGTTATTATAGACTAATTACCAAAATGTGCTTCCCCATGGTGTGCATAATATTTGTTTAAACCTTATCCTTTCTTCTCCAAGCAGCACAGCTCATGCCTAGTTGCTCTTTCTCTTGACAGCTTTTCAAATATTTGCAGCTTTTCAAATATTTGTAACTGATAGATTCTGCTAGCCTGAGGCTTAGCTATCTGTAACATAACATTCGCCCAACTTGGTAGGAACTCAGAGAAACAACTCATCTCTCCAAGAGTAGCTTCTGTGTTATCATTCCAGAGATAAATGTCCCACTCCCTTTTTACATGTGCAAGCCTCCACCCCTGGTAAATCTCTCTACTGTTTTACACAGGCAGATAATACGCCATTTTGCCCACCTCCCAAACTCCTCCCCGCTGTGAAAACTGATAAAAGTAGTCCCACTTCTTTGTTATGGCCGCTACACCTGCATAAAGCTCTCCTATGCCCTGATTAAAAGTCGCTTCCTACTTTCTCTCTTTATCTCTCCTGCCCCACCTTTACACTGAGTGCCAAAAATACTCAATCGGTAACTTTATTTTTCTAAATCTTTTACCTCCAAATTTTAAGGAATAATCAAAGACAACTTGCCCAAATCATTGTTCTGTCACACATCTCCTTCTCTGTTCCTCTTGCCTCCCAACTAGAGAATCCAGGATAATCTCCTTTCTTAAGATCCTTTATTACATCTGCTAAGTCCCTTTTGCCACGTAAGTTAATATATTAAAAATTTCAGGAATTAGAACATGGAGATCGTTGGTGAACCATTATTCTGCTCTCCACACATTCTCTGCTTTTCTGACTCTTTCCCTTAGGGTGCTCCTTCTCTATGCAGGGTCCTATTATATAATACTTTTAACAGGATCCTAGGCCTAAGTACATGCTACTGCTTTGATTTGGATTTTCTACTCTGATTGTACTTCAATTTCAAATCCCCTAAGAATGTTCTGGAGGTCACTATCTTGTGAAACTGTTAATTTCTGATAGACTAACATGACTCCACTGTTTTCTTTTTTTCTTCCTTTCTTTCTCTCTTTCTTGAGACTAGCCTCACTATGTAGTTCAGGCCCACCTTGCACTCACTGTGTAGCCCAGGTTGGCCTCAAAATCTCAGCGATCCTCCTGCCTCAACCTCCCCAGGGCTGGCATTACAGACATATGCCACCACAGCCAGACACTTTTACTTTCTTAACACATTACTTCAATAATTATTTGTTACGCCTCTTTGAGCTGGAGGTCCAGGCTTATTAAGCACTGGATACACAACAGTAAACAACACAGAAATGGTTGCTGTCCCTGTGGTGCTCATGCTTTACAGGGGAGGCTGTGAATCCAGAAGACTAGGAGATTTACTCAGTCTTGTAGCAAGTAAGTGGCAGGACTGGGATTTGAACTCCTGTTTGTCTTTGTAGCCATGCCCTTACCCTGCAGGTTCCCTGCCTTTCTGAGGTTCAGGCCATCAATTCTTATCCACAAGCTTTGGTAAGTGAAATAATCATATAGCCCAATAAATATGTGTAACTATTATATGTCCACTAAAAATAAAGTATTTTTAAAATATTCATGTGGCAAAAAGTACCTACATTTCCTTTCCATCCCATTTCTAAGACCTCCAGATGTCAGAATTAAATGCTTGATTTCAACCATCTCTGACACAATCCTAGAGTGGACTTGCTACAATAGATCAAAGACTGAGATAATGTTAGCAAACTATACCAGAAAAAAGCTCATTTTGCAGTTTTTATTTAATGCTCAAATTTCACCTTAAAAAATCAACTAATCAATACCATTTTATACAGAAATTTCAAATGCAGAGTTTGATACTCTTCACATTTTCGGTTATAGCTTGTATCTTGATATCTCACTGAAGTCTCGTACTCATAGGTGGGGCTTTTTAGAGGCGGCTGGATCTAGGGCGAGTAATACTGGGTTAAGGGTATAACAAAATTGGTTTATCATAATTCTAAGTGTGAATAGTGGATGGAATATAAATGGAGAAAGAGAAGGCAGGCTTGCTGCTGCTTGCTTACTGCTTGCTTCCTTCTGTCTGCCATGTCATGAACTGTTTTTCCTCTGTGATGGCCTTCTGCTATGCCACTCTGCCTTGGAGCCAACTGACGATACACTGGAACCTCTACAAACTGTGAGCCAAAAATAAAACTTTCCTCCTTTAACTTGTGGGTGTTGAACATTATGTCTCGGCAAGAAGAAAAGAAACTAAAACACTATCAAGTGTGATAGTACTCGGTAATGTCAAGATGACAGTGAAGGTTACTGACAGAAGACCTATTAGAGAACTCTTAGAATCAAGACCTGTGGAGGGTAAAGGACAAAAGCACAACTGAACAGAAAGTAGAGTTATCTTGTCCTGCAGTCCGATGAAGGTGTCTAACTCTAAGTGGGGTTTTAAGGTTAATTTCACCATTGAGTTGATTGGATTACTGAGAGTTTCCCCCCAAGAAGGCCAGTCTTTGTTCATTGATGAGTTATCTCATGTGACTATCCCAGGAAAGGGACATGACCTTGAGTAACGGTTCTCTCTTCAGCCAACACAGTCTAAATAGCTGTACTCCCAGCTAGACTCCCTGACGTGGGAGTATAAGCCCTTCATTCCTTCAGGGGATCTGATCTGACTTTCCAAAGTAAGTATGTAGCTAACTCATTTTAGGATATTTCTCAGTTGAACCCCCAACCAAATAAAGATTAACACACTCATCGTCATTGAATGCATTGTGGAATATACCTATAATCTCAGCATCCTGGGAGGTTGAAGCAGGAAGACTACGAGTCTATGACCAGCCCAGGCAACGTGGTAAGACCCTGTCTCAAAATAAGATCTGGGGATGTAGCTCACTGTGACGGCTCTGGATTCAATCCTCAGTACCACAGGCAGGGGGAGGGACTGACAAGGGCACCTGAAATTATATTTAAAATATTGTGCTGTGCATTACCTCATGGCTAGAAACTTAAAACAATATCTCTTTCAAAATAGCATGAAATTCATATTAATCTAAGTAAAAAGTATCCAAACTTTTACATGCTTTTTCAATGCAAACACAAAGATATATAAATATCAAATTAATATTGTTGCCCAAAATAATTCTGAAAATCACCTCCCATGTTACAAATACTATACGTTTTTAAACAGAAGGCAGAAAACGTTTTTAAAATTAAATTTATTATTGAAGAAATAATGTAGTAAATACATTGCAGAATGGAAGGACATGAATGTCACATAGTGAAAAAATTTACCATATTCTCAATAAGATTGATGAAAACAGCTGCATACCATTGATCTTTATCATGAGGTTTCAGAAACTGGAACCAAAAGGAAGATCCTAAATGTTTCCAGAGAGAAAAATCATGCTTTTCCTTTCTAAATCATGTGCCCAGTGACCTGCTTCTAACCACAGTCCACCTCCTAGAGGCGGGTTTTGTCCACCAGCACCCTTCTGCCGTACCATTTCTGTGTTTAAACTTGCAGAGTGAGCTTGAACTAAAATTTCTTAACTATGAGCTGAAAACCTCTCCTCTTATAAATTGTAGATATTAGTATTTTGACCCACTCACAGAAAAAATAATTTAAGAGCCCTGGGGAATTAACCTAGGGCCTTATGCAATCTAAGCAAACGCACTACAACTGAACTACATCTCCGAACCTAGAAACACATTTTTGAATCACAGAAAGGTACAACCCACTACAGCAGCTGATTAAGAGTAAAAACCATAACAAAGAAAAACAAGAACAGTTTCTAGGAAACAAGAAAGAAGGTAAGCAAGATCCTGAGTTGCTGGAGACTCAGCATTGGAGCAATCAGATAGCTGAGAAACTTGATCAAGGAATAAAAATTGATAATATATGTAATGTTTGTGAATATCTTGCAGGGAGATTTAGATAAGTGGCAGAGTTTCATATCGATAAGAGAATTCTGTCGGGCCGGGGATTTAGCTCAGTGGCTTAAGTGCCTGCCTGGCAAGCGTGAGGTCATGAGTTCAATCCCCGGTACCAAAAAAAAAGAAAAAAAAAAAAAGAGAGAATTCTGTCAACAAATTTGTACATATAAATCTGACAACCTAGATAAAATAGACCAATTATTCAAAACCCACAAATACCACAACTCTCTTAATATGAAATACATAGCTCAATATGTTATGGCTTGTATCTAAATGTTGACCCAAAACTATGTGTGATTATAGCTGGGATTTTTCAGAGGTGGCTGGATCTAGGGTGTGTGATGCTGAGATTAAAGTTATACCACCTGGGTGTAGGTAGCACTGCCCAAAGGGAAGGCAGCCTCAATGAAATATACTGAGACTTGTTTGCTGCTGCTGCTTGTCTGCTGCTGCGTGCTTCCTGTTTTGTGATGCCTCTCTGCCATGCCACCCTGCCTTGGAGCCAGCTAATTATGGACTGAAACCTCTGCAAACTGTGAACTGGAATAAACCTTTCTTCCTTTAACTATGGTTGTTGGGTATTTTGTCCCAGTCAAAAAAAAAAAAAAAAAAAACAAAGTAAGACAGAATAACTCAGTAACTGCTAACAAAATGGAGTCTGTAATTTAAAAACTCTGAAATACTTCTCAAATCTTCATGCCCGAGTAATTTCATGGGAGAACTAAACCAAATGTTTGAGAATTGATATTAATTGTACACAATCTCTTCCAGAAAGTAAAAGAGAAAAGAATATTTCCCAATTCATGTTACAAAGCTGCTATCCTGACACTCAAAGCAGACAGTGCAAAAGAAAAGACAACTATGGCTAATCTCTCTCATATATATGAATTTAAAAATCCTTAACAAGACCTGAGCATGTAACTCAGTGGTAGAGAATGCATTTAGCATACATGAGGCTCTGGGTTCAAAACCCAGCACCAAACAAAACAATAACTACCTTCTCAAAGAATCAACCAATAGAATTCAGCAACATCAAAATGAATTATACACAATTACCACCTGGAATTTAATATTGATTGGATCAATATTAAAAGAATCAATATATTGATTTCATTAATGTACCATATCAACATCTTACAGTATCACCTAATCATATTAACTGATGCATTAGAAACATTTCAAAAATTCAAAACTGATTCATAACAAAAATTTCTTGAAATATAGGAATGAAAAATATTCCTCAATTTGATAAAAAATATTAAAAATGAAGCTGACATTCTAACAATGGTAAAAGACTAAATATTTTCCTTCTACAATTGATAACAAGAAAAAAATCTCTCACCATTCTTAATCAACATAGTACTAGATGTTCTACTCAGTGTAATAAGCCAATAAAAAATAAATAAATAAAAAGCAAGCAAATGAGGAAGGAAATGAAATCATTCATAAATGCAGGTATTTTTGTTTATATAAAAATATCAAGAAATCTACAAAATGTAGAATCTCCCAGACAATAGTGCTGAACCAAGAAAATACCCACAGGAGAAATAATTGCCTCATTCTTTATATAATAATTAACTCAAAACGGATCCTAGAATACACTTAAATGTAAAACTAAAAAAGATTTTTTTTATTTTAAAGAGAATAAAACAAAACAGAACAGAACACAGTACATCAGAACAAAACAATGCAAGCAATGCAGGATTTCAAAACAAGATGCCAAGAAATCAACAGTGGCTACCATAATGTCTCTTGATTTCTTCAAAATAGTTGTTCATATCTTCACACACAATGAGTTCAAACAAAACAAAATAGTATAAAACCAATCAAAACAAAAGAATGAAAGTATTACAGGCCTTCAAAACCAGACAATAAGAAAATCAACAATGGCTACCATGATGTCTCTTGTTCTCTTCAAAATAGCTGTTCATACCTTCACACATATTGAAATCAAATAATAGAAAACAGACTAAAACCAATCAAAACAAAGAATAAAAGCATTATTGGACTTCAGAACAAGATGATAGAAAATCGGCAATGGCTGCCGTAATGACTCATTTTCTTCAAAGTAGATGTTCATACCATCACACATAATAAAATCAATTCATGTAAACTCTTTAGGAGAAGTTCTAGGCATGTATAAGCTTAAACAGGTATATCTGTCCTTTCTAGATTAGAGGGAAAAACATAACAAAATAAAACAAAAAAATACAAGAAAAGCAAGAAACAAAAGAGACAAATAAATAACAATAACAAAGAACCTCAAACTATAACAATATAGGCTTACAAATCAAGGTGGTAGGAACATAACTAAGGTTGTTATTTTTCATAGTTATCTTCAAAAGAGTTCCTCATATTATCAGATATAAACATGCAAAATTGATTTAATCCTATGAATGTTAACTGTTTGGTTCCAAGAAATAATACTATTAGTAGCTCAATCATCTTAGCTATCTTAGCTACAAATTTATATCTTTTTTCTTTTCCCTTCCTTTTCTCCTTTTCTATAACTGAGTTATTTTTCCCCTTTGAGCAGTTTCTTACCCTTCACAATATTTATGGAAGATTTTGTATCTTATTTACTCTTTCAGTTCTTACACTAAGGAGACAATGTGATTTGTTTTTATTTTAAAGAGGGTAAAATTAAACACAACAAACAGAACGTAAGATAGCAATGTAAGAGACATAAATTTCAAAGCAAGACAACCAGAGATCTTCACTATCTATCGTATTGTCTCTTGTTTTCTTCCAAATAGTTGTCCATAGCTTCACATACAGTGAATTCATACAAAACAACGTAGTATAAAACTGATCTGAACAGGATGATGAAGGCATTTTAGATCTTCAAGACCAAACAATAGGGAAGTCAAAAATGGTTGTCATAGTGTCTCTCATTCTCTTCAAAATAGTTGTCCATACCTTCACATATGTTGAAATTAAACAAAACAAAGCAGGCTAAAATCACTCTGAACAAAAAATAATAGTATTGCTGGATTTCATATCATGATGTGACGGAATCAGCACTGGGTACTGTAGTGTCTCTTTTTCTTCAAAGTAGTTGTTCATTTCATCATGAGTTATATAATTGGTTTTCATAAACTGTTTATAAATTCTACACATGCATGAGTCTCTATATGTAATCTATCCTTTCTGTATTAGAGGGAAAAACAAAACAAAGCAAGACAAAACAAAACAAATTTCAAGAAAATCATGAAATGAAAAAGTCATATAAAACCACAATACAAGGTGATCTACAAAGGTTACTATGATGTCTCTTGTTATCTTCAATAGAATTGTTCTATCATCAGGTGTAGTATAATTGAATACAGCGGTATATAACAATATTAATAAAAACAAAAACATTGGACACATTATAAGACTTCAAAAGCAGTTAATAGTCAAACCAGAGGGGGTATCCTAGTGGATCTTGTTATCTTCAGTGTAGTTGCCTATACTCTCAGACTTGATATTATCAATCATAACAGATTTGAATAAAATCAGTCAATATAAAACAGCAATCTAACAAACCAGTTTCAAATAAGACAGTGTTTCATAATAAGACAGTGTAAGTTATACAGGGCTTCAGATTAAGTTAATAGGAAATTAAGGATGGTTATCTTAGTATGTCCTGATATTTTCAGGATAGCTGTCTGGGCCCTCAAATCTAGTAGAAGTAGATGAACTGGAACAGAATATAATCCATCTAAACTAAGAGCAGTGAGAGTAATGGGGATTTTAAATCCTGATACACTATTAACAATATCCTCTGCCTTCTTTTTTTAGACTATTCCTCCCCTTTCACTCCCACAGGGTGCTGTGCATTTTGGGTCCCACCAACTGCCCCAGTTTTTAGATTGTAGGGGCAACCTGCTATTTACGTAACTGGTTCCAAACCTTCCCACTCCTGGACTTGATCTCAAGTTGTATTCCTTTACCTACAAAGCCTCAAGGTTTTTCTTTGTTATAGCTAAGTAGTTCTCTACTGCACAAAAGTATCATGTCTTTCCAAACTATCTGCAGGTGCCAGTCAAGTTGTCCCTATTTCCCTCTGGTTCCCTGTCACATAGAGCATTGTTTTCTCATATTTGATTTTCAGTCCATAAACCCTCTTTCAGGTTAATTATATTTCCTATACAGAGCATCTCGATGGACCCTACCTCCTGATCTACTCTGCCTGTGTTTCTTTTCGTTAGTGTATCAAGGCCATCTATGTTAGAGATTATAGCCAATCTTCTCTGCCTCATTTCTGCTATTCTTTTGTCATTGGTTGTCTACTTCTCTCCTTCATTCCACTGTCTGTCCCATTCACTGAGGCCTCTCTTCCACTGTTCCTGAAATCCTGGTATTTTTTTCTCTCTCTCTAAAATGTCCTTCAGTATTTTTTGTAGGGTTGGATTGGTGGTAACAAACTGCCCCAATTCCTCTTTGTCATGGAAGCATTTTGTTTCTCTATCAATCCTGACAGAC
The DNA here is from genome assembly GCA_004027295.1 of Dolichotis patagonum. NCBI lineage: Eukaryota > Metazoa > Chordata > Mammalia > Rodentia > Caviidae > Dolichotis > Dolichotis patagonum. The sequence continues at coordinate 172,809 of PVJX010000947.1, forward strand.
AGTTTTGCAGGGTACATCAATCTGGGCTGGAGGTTATTTTCTTTCAGGGCTTGGAATACTTTGCTCCAAGCTCTTCTTGATTTGATGGTTTGTGTCGAGAAGTCTGCCATGATTTTGATAAGTTTTCCTTTATAGGTGATCTGTTTCTTTTCTCTGATGGCTTTTAATATTCTTTTCTTTTGATGAATTTCTGGGATCTTGATTATTATATGACTGGGTATAGCTCTGTTTTGGTTGTAGGTGGCTGGAGTTCTGTATGTCTCATACATCTGAATATCATTTGCTTTTCCTATGCTTGGGAAGTTTTCCTTAATTATTTCTGTAAATAGCCTTTGTATTTCCTTTGTGTTTACCCCTGCTTCTTCACTCACATTTTTTATTCTTAAGTTATAAATCCTCTTGTAATCTTCTAACCTTTGTATTCTTACTGCCTGTTTCCTTGTTATTTTTAAGAGATTTTTCCTTTTGCAATCAGACATTGCAAACTTATCTTCAAGTTTTATTAACCTATCTCTAGTTTCTGTCAGGCAGTTTTTCCAGCTTTTGATTGAGTTTTTAATTTCCTGGTAATCTCTCTGAATCTGTTTCATGTATTCTAGGTTTTCTTTATAGTCTTCATTGAATGTTTCTCTCCTTTTTTTGTGTTCCTCCATTCTTCCATCTGTGTCTTCTTGAGAGGTACTTAGCATTTATTTTATTAATCTTCTTATATCTTGGTTTACTTGAGTTAATATTTCAGTTTTGAGCTCGTCAATGATGTCATGAAGATATCTCTATGTCCACTGATGCTGTGTCTGATATTGCATGTTTCCTGCCCTCAATCTCTTTTGTATTTACCTCTGCTGGATCCATATCTGCAGTATTGGGGGCTGGAGGCTCTTTCTTATTTCTTTCTTTTGTCATGTTTTTGGTTTCTTCCAAACAGGTGTATAGTGGAGGTCCCAGCCCCTTTCCTTGTTGGTTATGGTTCTTCCGGAGCATGCAGGCTAGGGATTTCTGCCCTCTCCAGTTTGCTGTTGGTCATTGAGGTGCAAGTAGGGGCAGTGTATGCTGGCCCCTCCCCCCAAGCCAGTCAACCAACGAGAGCCTCACCACGTTAGTGTGTGCTGCGTGTACAGAATCAGTTCAAGATGACTTATTGGGTCCCAGCCAGGGGTGTGACCCAGGCCAAGCAGATCCCACCAACCATGATGTCTCTGTTTTCCATTGGGCTCGCTGACCCCTGACTTCAGTGCAACTGTGGCTCCAGCAGCGAGTGCACCACAACCTGACCATGGTTTGGGTGGCTCCAGCAAAAGCACCAATGGTAGCCCAGTGACTGCTCATTTGACCAGCTCTCTTCCCTTTGGTTTCTTACTGGATCAAGAGGGTCCATCTCCCTTTGTCTGGTCCTCTCCAGGATGTTTTATTCTGACATCCTAGTTGTTTCTCTCATGGAGGCTCTGTATTTTGATGCTTACTGGTCCACCATCTTTAGTTCCCCCTGACAATGTGATATTTACACATGTGAATTTGATTTATTTCACTTATGAGTATAGCCTCAAGTCGCATCCATTTACCTATAAAAACCTCAATGTGAGTCTTCTTTATAGCTGAGTAGCAGTCCATTGCATAAAAATACCACACCTTTTTTTATCCATTCCTCAGTTGATGGGCATTTGGGTTGTTTCTAAGGTTTGGCTATCACAACTTGTGCTTCTGTAAACATGGGTGCACATATATCACTATGGTATGATGTTTTCAGTTCTTCTGGGATTATGCCCAGAAGTGGAATAGCTGGATCAAATGGGACTTCCAAACCCAGCTTTTTGAGGAACCTCCAAACTGATTTCCACAGTGGTTGCATCAGTCTACACTCCCACCAACAGCACAGAAGAGTTCTTTTTTTCCACACAACCTCTCCAGCATTTGTTATTGGTGATTTTCTTGAACCTGGCCATTCTTTCTGGAAGGAGATGAAATCTCAGATTGGTTTTAATTTGCATTTCTCTAATGACCAATGATGCTGAACTTTTTTTTATGTATTTACTTGCCATTTGTATTTCATCATCTGAGAACTGTGTATTCATCTCAAATGTCCATTTTTGGATTGGGTCTTTGAATTTTGGGGGTCTGATTTTTTAAAATTCTTTATATGTTCTAGATAGAAGTCCTTTGTCTGAGGGATAGCCGACTAAGATTCTTTCCCCAATTTGTGAGTTTTTCTCTTCACTACATTGGAGATTTCTCTTGACATGAAAAAATTTTTTAATAAAATGAGATCATGGGAGTATTTCCCATGCAGTTTGATTTTTGTTCATGAATTCTCTGCCTACCCCTATGTCTTCAAGATTTCTGGCTACTTTTTCTTCTAGCAGATTTAGTCTTCCTGTTTTAATATTTAGATCTTTGATCCATTTTGACTTTGGTTTAGTGCATGGTGGTAGGCATGGGTCTAGTTTTAGTTTTCAGCATATGGAAAGCCAGTTTTTCCAGTACCACTTATTAAAGAGACTATCTTTCTGCCAGTGAACATGTTTGGCCCCTTTGTCAAAGATAAAGTGGCTGAGTGTGTTTGTATCTTCTAATCTATTCCATTGATCTTCAGGTCTGTTTTTATTCCAATACCATGCTAATTTATCATAGTAGCTTTGTAGTATAACTTCAAGTCAGGAGTTGTGATGCCTCCTGCCTTGCCTTTGTTGCCCAGAATTGCCTTTGCTATTCTAGGTTTTTTCTGGTTCCAGATGAATTCTAGGAATGATTTCTCTATATCTATGAGGTGTGTTAATGATATTTTGACTGGAATTGCGTTAAATCTATGAAACAATTTTGGCAGAATAGCCATTTTCACAATGTTTGTTTTTCCTATCTATGAACAAGGAATGTCTTCCTCTTTTTCTGAGATCCTCTTTGATTTCTTTTTTCAGAGTATTGTAATTTTCACTGAATAGATCTTTTACTTTCTTTGTTAGATTGATTCCTAAGTATTTCATTTTTTTAGATGCTATTGTGAAGGGTGTGGTTTCTCTTATTTCTCTCTCAGTGAGTTTGTTGTTTGTGTACAGGAATGCTATTGATTTTTTAGTGTTGACGTTGTATCCCGCTATAATACTGAATTTAGTTATTACATCTAGAATTCTTTCAATGGAGTTTTGGGGGTATTCTATGTAGAGCCTCATGTCATTTGCAAATAATGATAATTAAATTTCTTTCTTTCCTATCCTTATTCCTTTTATTTTCTCTCTCTTGTCTAATTGCTCTGGCTAATGTTTCTAGCACTATATTGAAAAAGAGTGGTGATAATGGACATCCTTGTCTTATTCCTGACTTTAGAGTGAAAGCTTTCAGTTTGTGACCATTTAATATGATGCTGGCTATTGGTTTGTCATACATGGCTTTTATCAGATTGAAGGAAAGACCCTGTGTTCCAATTTTCTGTAAGTTCTATCATGAATGAGTGTTGGACTTCATCAAAATCTTTTTCTGCATCTATTGAAATAATCATGTGATTCTTATCTTTGGCTCTATTGATATGGTGGATTACATTTATTGATTTGCATATGTTGAACCATCCCTGCATTCATGGGTTGAACTCTACTTGCTTGTGGTGTATAATCTTCTTGATGACTTCCTGCATTCTGTTTGCCAGTTATTATATTGAGGATTTTTGCATCCATGTCCATTAGGGAGATTGGTCTATAGTTCTCTTTTTTGGTTGAGTCTTTCTCTGGTTTTGGTATTAAGGTAATACATACTTCCAGGAATGAGTTAGGGAGAATTGCTTCCCTTTCAATTGCATTAAAGAGTTTGACAAGTGTTGGAATTTAGTCTTTCTTGATTTTTTTGTAGAATTTAGCAGTTAATCCATCAGGACCTGGGCTTTTCTTTGTTGGTAAGGTTCTAATTACATTTCATTTTCAATTTCATTAATTGAAATTGGGTTATCTAGCAGTTTTACATCTTCTTGATCCAGCTTTGGCAATTCATATGTTTAGGAATCTGTCCATTTCTTCGGTGTTATCAAACATATGAGAGTAAAGGTTTTCAAAGTAAGTATTGATGATCTTCTGTATTTCCACATGGTCTGTAGTGATTTTGCTCTTTTCATTCCTTATTGCATGAATTTGAGTTTCTTCTTTCCTTTTTTAAATAAAGTTAGTGTCTTAGTTACTTTTTATTCATCGCTGAGACAAAATACCTGATGCCCAAAGTTGGGAAAAGAAAGGTTTATTTCTTACAGTTTTGGGAGGTTTCACTCCATACTCAGTTGGCTCCAAGGCAGGGTGGCATGGCGGGCTGCAGTTCATGGCGGCTGCAAACAGCAAGCCGAAACCGGCAAGAGAGAGAGACACACCTTTTCCTGCCATTACATCACATCCTGGCTCCACCCCTTAGGAGGGTGTAGCACTGAAACCACCAATCCAAGTACTAGACAATGAACCAATCACAAATGCACAATGCAAAGGCATGAGGCTTGGGGGCCACTGACATAAACCATGACAGTTAGTTAGGGCTTATCAAATTTTTTTATTCTTTCAAAGAACCAACTCTTCAATTCACCACTTCTTTGTATTATTTTCTTAGTCACTAGTGTGTTAACTTCTGCTCTGAACTTTATAATTTCCTCCCTTCTTTTGGCTTTGGGCTTGACTTGCTCTTCTTTTTCTAGATATTTGAGGTGCAGTATCAGATTTTTTATTTGTTCAGTTTTCCTGAAGTGGGAATTCACCACAATAAATTTCCCTCTGAGGACTGCTTTCATTGTACCCTACAGATTCCAGTAAGTTGTATTTGTATTTTTGTTTTCTTGTAGATACTGTTTAATTTCTTCTTTAATTTCCTTTGTTTCTTGTGCATTTTGTTTAATTTCCAGGTATTTATGGGGTTTTTGCAGTTTCTTTTGTTATTAATTTCCAGTTTCTTTGCACTATTATCAGATAATATGCATGGGATAATTTCAGTTCTTTTGTGTTTACTTAAGCATGTTCTATGGGCTGTTATATGGTTTATTTTAGAAAATGCACATTGTGAAGCTGAGAAGAATTTGTATTCTGATGTTATTGGGTGGAACACTCTGTACACATCTACTAAGTCCATTTGTTCACAAGTTTGATTCAGTTCTTTGCTGATTTTCTGTCCAGTTGATCTGTCTTTTTGTGTCAATGAGGTGTTAAATTCTCCCATTATAATCTTGTTATTGCTTATTTTATTTTTCATTTCTATTAATTTTTTTTTATTTAGTTGAGTGCTCCTGTATTTGGTACATATATATTTAAGATTGTTATTTCTTCTCCTTGAAATTTTCTGCTAAGTAGTATGTAGTGACCTTCTTTATCTCTTTTGATTATTCTTGGTTTGAACTTCACATTGTCAGCACATAGAATAGCTACCCCTGCTTTTTTGGGGTTCCTGTGGCATGAATTATTGATTTCCATCCTTTGACATTTAGTCTATGAATTTCCTTTTGGGTTAGATGAGTTTCTAGTATACAGCATATAGTTGGATGTTGTTTTTTGATCCATTCTGCCAGTCTGTTTCCTTTAATTGGTGAATTGAGGCCATGTACATTAATGGCTATAACTGATATATATTGGCTTATTTTTGTCATGTTTTCTTTCTGCTGTGGATTCTTTGTCTTTCCCCTCTGTTTACTTGTTTGCCTTACTTAGTTTTTTTTTTCTCTTGGTGTTTTTGAAGTCATAGTTATTTTTACGTCTATCTAGAATATTTTTCAGTATTCTTTGCAGGGTTGGTTTGGTGGTCACAAACCACCAAACTGTTCAGCTGTTCTTTGTCATTGAAATATCTCATTTCTCAATCAGGTCTGAAGGACAGTTTTGCAGGATACATCAATCGGGTTGGAAGTCATTTTCCTTTAGGATTTGAAATACTTCACACCATGTTCTTCTGGACTTCACTGTTTGTGTTGAGAAGTCTGCTGTGTTTCTGATGGGCTTTCCTTTATAGGTAAGATGTCTCTTACCTATAGAATAACAGCCTTAATATTCTTATGTTGAAATTCTGGGATGTTAACTATTATATGTTAACTATTATATAGATTTATTTTGGTTATGGCTAATTGGAGTTCTATATGCTTCACTATATATTTGTCAGTTTCCTTTCCCACGTTTGGGCATTTTTTGGCTATTACTTCTATAAATAGTCTTTTTATATCATTTGTGTTGTCATCTTCTTTTTTGTTGACATTTATCAATTTTATGTTGTTTTTCTTTGCATATTGATTCTTACAATCTTGAATTGTTATTTCATGATTCCTTGTTATTTTTAAAAGATCTTTCCTTTCCTGTTCACTAGCTGCAATCTTGTCTTTGAGCTCTGAAAGTCTACTGTCACATTCCTTGACATGATTTTGCCTACTTTTGATGGAGTTTTTGATTTCCTGGATATCCTTTTGAATCTGTTTCACACATTCTGCTTCTTTCTTATATTATTCATGCAAGGTTTCCATCTTTTTTACAGTGCTCCTCAGTTTTTTTAGCTATATCTTCTTTAGATATATTGAGCATTTCTTTTACTATGTTTATTATTTCTTCTTTTATCTAGGAGATTATTTCTGATCTGAGTTCCTTTACAGCTTCATAGAGTTGTTTCTCTACAAAAATAGCCATCATTTCAGAAGTTTCAGGTGCATGGTTTACACTTTCTTCTATGTCCATGTCTCCTAGGCTTGTTTGGGATAGGCTGGAGTTTTGAGATTGCATTTTGCTCTTTTGTTTTGTCATTTTCCTGTATTCCCCTGGGGAAGTAGAATGTAAGGTCTTGGTTGCTTCCTGGATTGAGGATGTCTGTCTGTACTGCAGGGAGTTTCCTTCAGGAATTTTTTGAGTAATGGTCATTAGGCAGGCCTTGTCAGGTCCCTCGTGGCACTCCAAGGCTCCTCAAATTGGGGTGAGGGGTATGCTGTATGGACCTTCAGCACACCCCATGTGGCACTGTGAAGCTCCCTGGCTGCTTGAGGTTTCTGGGCAGGACTCTATCAGGTTCTGAGTAGTGTACCAAGGCTGAACAGCTAGATGGAGAATGCTGTACAGGCCTTCAGCTCATGCCACACAGTGCACCAAAGCTCCCCAGCTGCTTGGGGTTGCTGGGTGGGACCCTAACAGTTTCTAAGTGAGGTGCCAAGATTGCATGGCTAGGTGGAATTTTCTGTGCAGGCCTTCAGCTCATGCTGCTCAGTGTAGGAGGATTCTTCACCACTTGGGGGCACTGGGTAGGGCCCAACCAGGAGCAGCAGTGACCTACCGACTCTCCTTGGTTGTTTAGGGATGCTGAGTGGGGCCCTACCAGGTTCTGAGCAAGGTGCTCAGGTTGCACAGTTAGGTGGAGTTCACTGTGCAGGCCTTCCACCTGTGCCACTCAGTGCAGGAGGTTCTCCTGCCACCTGAGGTGGCTGAGCAGGGCCCAGCCAGTACCCGGAGAGACCTGCCAATGCTCCCTGGCTCCAAAAGTTTTCAAATAAAACATACAAGAAAGTTTTTGCCATCTAGGACTAGGCAGAGAATTTTTGTACTTGACTCCATAAATATGGTCCACCAAAGGAAAACTGTTAGTTTGGACTTCATCAAGATTTTAAGAATTTACTTTGTTGAATACCCTATTAAAATAATTAAAATGACAAAGTGAGAAAAAAATGTGCAAATTGTATCAAATAAAAGACAAATGTGTAGATGTCTTTGTTACTTTTCTTGGGTCTACACTGCACACTCACAGCTTCACACACTGTTCTCTCAGAGACAAACTGTCTGGTCTCTCAGACCTTCTTCTGAAATCTGGGTGGAAGCCTCCCTCACCCCACAATTCTTGCATTCTGCATGCACCTAAAACTAACATCAGGTGATACCAAGTTCTGTCACTAGCTGGAGCAGTAACCAGGCTTCCTTCTCTCTTGACTATAGGGGTTGAGTGCCTATGAACTAAATACTGAGGAACAACTTCACTAGACTGCCACTATTCTGGGACATGGTTATCTGGGGCTCTCTTCTCTAAGCAAAGTCTTCCACCTTTGCAGTTCTGAGGGTTCAGAGACTAGAGTCCTATTGGTTCTTGTGGTGTCCTCCAGCCATATTTTCTGTTGTCTTCTTTTGAAATAAGTAGCTTTTTCTTGCAAGTCTTTTCAAAGACCAGTTTTTCCTCTGTTCCATCTTTGTAGGCTGCTACTTCACTGGAGCTTCCTTCCTGGTCAAACTCAAGATGTTTTAAAATAATCCTGCTTGGGTTTTTGCTCTTGATCCTCACTGTAAATCTGGCTAAAAGCCCCCAACTAGTCATACCATGACCTCCATATTAGACCACCTTGAAATTTCTTCTGCTAGATTAATTAATCCACTACCCTCTCGGTCTCAGGCCAAGTCTTTGGACATAAGCAAAGTGCAGAGAAGTTTTCTGACAAGCCATAACAGTCTGGAGTCCAACAGCCAATGCAACCCTTCCTAGAAGAAACATCCTTAGCCTGGTCTTTACTGGTAGAATTTACTGGTCAAAATACCACCAGCATTGTGGTCTTTTGAGCTCTGACCAAAATTCCCCATCAAGTACGGTGTTGGGTGTTACAGCTCTAAGTTTTCTGTTATCTCCAAACTTTCCTAACTCTTTCACTTCCCACAAGCCAGCCCCAAAGGCTCCTAAACCATGTGGCCAGGTAATGTCACAGCAATGAATCCACTTCTGATACCAAATTCTATTTCAGTTACCTTTCTCATTGCTGAGACAAAATATTGGACACAAAGTCAGAAGAGGAAAAGTTTATGTAGCTCACATTTTACAGAGATTTCAGCCCATAATCAGCTGGCTTCAAGGCAAGGTAGCATGGCAGATAGGCATCACAGAAGAGAAACAGTTAATGGTGGGCAGAAGGTAGCAAAACAACAAGGGCCAACCATTCTATTCCTCAATCTTGTCCAGGCTACTTAGGGCAGATAACACTCAATCCTTAATATTAGTGCCCTTGAGCCTAGCATTGTGCCATGAATCAATTCCCACTTCACATACTCTAAATTTAGTCACCTCTGAAAAAGCCCCACCTATGACTGCATGAGGCTTTGGAGGGACATCTAAACACAAGTCATAACAATGGAACACATTAAGAGCTGTCACAATTTAAGAGTAGATTAGAAAAAGGACAAAAGATCCAAGATATGTTCCATTGAAGAAGCTATACAGATGTCAGATAAACATGTATTAAGATGGTTGACAGTTGTTGTGCCTTATGTCTAGATGCCCTTCCACAAAGCTGTATACTCTTTCAGGTGGGGCTTTTGGGAAGTGACTAGATCTTGGTTGTGTGATACTGGATCACGGATATGTGATGCAATATTAGTCTCTGGTTGATCTATATAGTTGGGTGTAATGTTGAGAAGTGAAACCTGGTTGGAAGAGGTGGGCCACTGAAAGTGTGGCCTAGAGTATACATCCTTCATCCTTGCTATGATTCTCACCATATATCCTGAACTATTTTTCCTCTGCAATGCTACCCTGTCTTGGGAGCAACTGACTATGGACCGAAACCTCTGCTAAATGTAAGCCAAAATAAACCTTTTTTTCCTTAACTTGTGGGTGTTGGATATTTTGTCCAAGCAAAAAGAAATTAACTAAGACATCAGAATTAGTCATTGGAAATACCTAAATTAAAAATGCATTGAAATACCTCTATCCATTTCTCAGACTGGTTAAAATTAAAAATAGCATTAACACCAAATGCTGACAGTGATAGAACTAGGTCATTCATTACTTGTTGAGGGAATTTAAAACACGTAACTACTCTGCAAATGACAAATTATAGAAAAGGAAAACAGATTATTGGTCCCAGAAATTAAGAAGATGCAAAGGGAAGGAGAGCTATAACTAAATTGGTAACATCAGGAATCTTTATTGTGATAGCAATGTTTTGAATTTTATCTGTATCAGTGTCAACGTCCACTTAGGATATTGTATGAGTTTTTCAAGATGTTACCATTATGGAAGTCTGGGTAAAATGTATAGTAGATCTCTTTGTATTATTTCCACAGTTGCATTTGAATTTACAATTACCTCAAAAGTCAAGTTTAATTTTTAAGAGGCAAAAAAAAATTCCAGTTGAGAAAAATAATTCCCTGATTCTATGATTTGCAGTAATTATTTTTACAAGGCTTTAAGGGAATGCTTTTGTCTCCACTTGATTGGCTAATTAATCCCATCCTAATTCCCTTTCTCCCACAAGAGGCAGCAATAAAACATAATTTTGGCCAGCTGAAAATGACTAGAGAAAGTCTTTTGGGCAATCTTCCAGTAAAGCTTTTGCTTCTCAATAAGAAAGTTCAGATTCAGAGGGCATACCACTTTGCTTTTACCCTGCTCCTTCTGCCCTGATGTCTCTTTTTAGTATGGAATACAAATGTGATACCCAGAGGTGCAGCAGCCATGAAATGGTCATAAGGAAACAAACATTAAGGGAAAATGTCATTATTCCAGGGCACAGACAGCTAGAAAAAATCTGCATCTTGACAGCCTCATTGTGCAGAGGCGCTAATCTTGAGCTGTCCACATTTATATTCTATGTAAGAGAAAAAATAAGTAAGACCTTATTTATTCACACCTCTATTGGTCAGATTTTCTATTATTTGTTGCCAACACATTTCTAACAGTTCCTGACACTCACAAGAGATTCCCAACAGGGCTAATGTACTTTGCCTACATTACACGACCAAAGAATAAGAAGTATGACACTTACTTAATATTCTTTGTGTGTTTCAGAGGCCGAATTGCTGATGCTGCCTTTTCCTTTCTTGCTGGCATTTTGTTTCTTATTCTCCTCAGGTTTATCTGAATCTATTTTATAATCAGATTCTTGCCAGTCACTCTCCTAAATCAGTGTTATTTTAATGGTCTTTCTAAACCATTACAGCCCAAGGCAGCCTCTCCCTTCTTTGACCTTATGGCACTTAACTGTCTGCACTTCTCAACTGCCAATTCATCACACACTGTCCCATAATGGTTCCTATATGGCTGTCATGGAATAATCAGTGTTTAGAGCTGGAAGCAGCTTCGAGATGATCTCCTCCAGCCACCTCAACGCATGTGAACTGTGGCTTAATGCACAGATTTTTCTTTAGCGTTTCATGTGTTTATAGCTTATCTTCCCAACCAAATCTTAAACACCTAGTGAAAGAAAGATAAAAATTAATATTTGCTCAGTTGCCTGCTACATGCCAGGCACCTTATAGTGATTTAATTTAGTGATTTAATTACAAGTGATTTAATGTCATTTTCACGACAATCTTGGAAATGGATACTACTACTCATTTGATAGGTGAAAGTGCTGAAACTCAAGAAATTGTTACTTAGCAAAAGTAAATGTAGCTAGAAAGAAAGGAAGTCTAGATTCTAACTCGGGATATTTAATTGCATTTAACCTCCTACCAGGATACTGAATCATAATTGTTGGTTTAAGCCTCAAGAAGTTCTGCATTCTTCTGCTCATATTTTTTCTGTTTTGTGAGAGACTTAAAATATGTGAAATAGTCAAATAAGACAATGATTCTTTGTTTTCATGTTAATATTTTCAAATACAGTCCTGATAGAATTACTTAACTGATTTGTTCTACTAGAAAAATAATTAGATATCCATCAGAGACCTGGCCAAGATCCCCAATCCCTCAAAAGAATATATGGCAAAGGCTTAAATAAATGAGATAAGTGAAAGAGTTTTGCCCTAGAATAAGTTACAGGATTGGCAGTGGAAGGCGGAATCAAGGGATGCTTACCTGGAGGTCACTTCCTCCTTCCCCTGTTACAACTTCCTTTTTCCTTTTCCAGTGTATGTGAAAAGAAGTCCTAACCAGCTCCTCGCACATCATCAATGCCCGCCCAAAGCACCATCTCTGGTCAGAGGTTATATGTATATCCCATCCCCCACGTTTTGGTCAGAGGAACCCAGGCCACCTACAGTCATGCACTCCTCTCCACATCCTTGGAATAAAGGCTACTTTTTACCTTATATTTTGCTCTTTCATCACACCAAAAACTCTAACAATAAGTACTATGATTTTAGAGCTCCAGGAGGATCAAAACCCTCTAGCAGAGTTTGAGACTCTGGAGGCTAAAACAAGGAATGTGTCTGGGCAGCCCATATTTATTTAGTTTTTCAAACAAGAAAGGGGTTAAATGGAAAACAGAAAACTGAGCAGGATCTTGGGAGTGGTTCAAGGACTTTTCCAAGTAACACATTATGTTAATTAGGAGAACTATCTTATGTTAACTTAGGAGAACTATCTTAGGAGAAAGTCTCCAGGTTGACCTTCACTACAGGAGTGAAATGCCTACAGCTACAATCTCTATCTTGTTAACTGGGGTTAGAGTCAAGTGTCCTCAGCTGTGGCCTTATCTTGCCCTTTGAGGTGTCTCTTTGTTCTCATGTCCACCATGTCCTAGCCATGCCACAGTCCTGTACCTGTGTTTAATTTCCAGCTTCAACGGCTCCCAACAAATATCTATCACGTTAAATGTTAGCAAAAATATGTATATCATTAATAAAGAATAGTTTCAATTTTATCCAAATAGCAAAAGATAGAAGAAATTTATAGATGATACCTCTACAAGTTATCTATTTGAGATAACTTGTACCACTAAGAAAAATATAGAAATATCCAAAGAAATGAAATTTAGTAGTTCCAATCTTCAAAGAAATGTCAGTAATTTTTATTCCATTCAATAAACCAAGTGTATCCTTATTTTCTATTGACAACATTTCATATTTTAATCTGAGCCTAGAAGATATTTTGTTTGGAGCTTAAAGGGTTTCATTTACATTAAATTTTTGTAGAACTTCTTTAGTATCAGATTGAAAATTTAAATTCAAGTGTGGTTTTTCTTTAATGACATTGTAATTGTTAAGGCAATTGGCTTTGGTCTTTATAATTTTCCCCTTAAATTCTTGTTAGACTGCTTTTACTTTCTTATAGTTAGTACATTTTCAATGACTTTTTTATTTTAAAGAGAATAAAATCAAACAAAACAAAATAAAATAGAATAAAGCCAATCAAAGCAAACCAGTGTAAATGACACAGGACTTCAAAATAATGAAAATCAACAATGGTTACAATAATGCCTCTTGTTGTCTTCAAAATAGCTACAGACACCTTTAGACATAGCAAAAAATCAAACAAAACAGAACAGAATCAATAAAAACAAAACAATGAACACAATAAAGGACCTCAAAGCAAAAGTAAACCCAAATGGCTACAATAGTGTATCATTATCTTTGAAACAGCTGCCCATGCCATTGGATATAATAAAATCAAACAAAATGTAACAATAAAATCCACCCCAACAAAACAATGAAAATGATACAAGACTTCAAAACAATATAACAGGGAGTTAATAATGGTTACCACCTTCAGGAGATTCCCCCATAGATGCTACATTGTGTATTGTTATCCTCTGAATAAATGATCAGACTACCAGCTTTAGACTTTCAGTCAGTAAAACCCTAAATACTACAACCATTACATTGTATTTTACCTCAATAGCTATCATTGCAGCCTGTGTTTCTCCAGATCGGTTGGTTACTTAAAGCAGGAGGAGGGGGGTTGTCTCTTCTTGTTTCCCAGCCCATGTACCAGAGGGGACTAGTATCTGGCTTTCCACCCTGTGGCCTGTTTATGGCACTGATTTGCAGGGAGGGCTTGATTCTTGGTGAGTTCTTGTTCTCTTCCCTGAGAGTCTGCAAATGGTGTTGACTCCAGGAAAAAGGCTGGCATCTGGCTGTTGCGCCAGCAGCCCATGCATGGCACAATTTGACAGGCAGGGCTTGCTTCTTGGTGATTTCTTGTTCTCTTCCCCCACAGTGTCTGATTTTTTTTTTAAAGAAACCCTGTCTCTTAAGCCAGTACAGTTCTGTAGTGATCATTTATCTTTGATATATCTCATTTTATTTTTAAAGTATATAATCTTTTTTAAACATATAACTTCACATTCCTCATCTTAAAAAAAGGTTGGTCATAATTTTACATGCATGTTTTTAATTAAGGTATCTGCCAGTGTCACCTTTGGATACACATCTCTGCCCATAAAATCTGCATTTCTTTTTAACTTTCTGATTATGTACTGCTTATATACATGAACTCAAGATATAAAGCAAATAGCAATTGAAAAGCAACTTCATAGGTTGTGATAATTAGTAATAAATAACCTAATAAATGAACAATGTATCTCTTCTGTAGCACAGGTGTTTTGCCATGTGAACTGTGAATGATTTTTCCTATTAACTATGAGCCCTTAGAAAATAAGAACTATTCCTTATAATCTTTGAATCTAAGGACCTATTAACAAACATTTGAAAAATGAATGAATGTAATTCCTTTAAAGGTAGCCAGGTGACTCGTATTTTTTTTCTCCTGATTATTAACACAATGTTTTGCACAAAAGGAACATTTACTAATTAGCATGAATATTAAAAGAAGGAAAAAGAAAAATTTCCTCTATCTTTCTTCAGACATGAGTCTTTTTCTTCAGGCTATACTATGATTCTAGGCATTAGAGTATGTGCATTTTCCACAATGTATGGGTTTTTAGAGTCCAAACAGATGGCTCAGTGGACTAGTTCCATTTCTGATTCATCCTCTTCCTTCTAATTATAACACTGTGTTAAAAAAAGAAGGTACTTGATGCAGAAGGGAGACTGTTATTAGAAAAGAAGAAAGGAATAAGGGAGAGGAGGAAATGGATGTAAGAGAGGGTAACAGGGAAAATGGATTTGATCAAAACATGTCACATGCATTTGTAAAAATGCCACATTGAAACCCATAATAATATGGCTGTAGTTAATATCCCCTAATAAAAATATATTTTCAGAAGTATTACTTTAGAATTATTCCCATGTTAAAATTGTCACTTCAAAAAAGACAAAGAGATATATAGTTTGATAACTTTGAGAAAAAATTGAAGAAATCTAATCTGGATTCTGTTCATGTTTTCTGTTTTTCCATTTCATTTCTTAAAGAGCATATAATTTATCGAGGAAGTTTCACATACCAAATCTAACCCACAGGAATTTTTTTGATACAACTAACCTTGGTTTTTAAAACCTCAATTAATTGCACTATTGCATACTGTTCTTAGTTAGAAACAAAAGAACTGCCTCTGGCTCATGAGGTAGAAGAGGATTTATGAATACACCTTTGGTAGTTCCCAAATGCAGAGAAAGGGTGGAGTGTCAGACTCAAGACCAACAACTGCAAACAAGACATTACCCAGAATCACACAGCTCGGCCAACTCATCCAGTCAAGAAGACCACACCAGCATCACCTCTGTGGAATGCAAGCTGCAGCCCACACTGCAGAACACCAGCCCTTCTCTACCACAGCTTCCTTTCCACTGAGCACCCAAAAAGCTCTGTGAGATCCCTACTTCTTCACATCTGTAGTTCAGAAGCTCCAAGAAGCCATGTCTGTCAGCAGAGCCTAGATCACGTGAGTAGATGATGGAGACAGGAGAGTAGCTAGAGACAGAGAGAACCAAGCCATCACTCCCTACCAGTCTGTCCCTTTCTTGCTTATTTTCAAAAAATTTTCTTCTACATCCCCACTTTTGTCTCTTCCTAGTTTAGAATCCCTAAACAAACTTAGTAATTTGCATATTCATTGCCAAAATTAACACAGCGGGAAGCACAAAGTTAAGAAGTCTAATGTACTTGGTAAATATTTATTAGACCATTTTTAGACAGTGATAATTTGTCTAATTAATATTTATGAATGTAAAATAGAAAATTCTAAATGGCCATGACTGCACTTATCCAGCATTTTTTTAAAATTCAGAATTAGCTCTTGAAAAGAGTTTGCAAGTGCCTTGAGAAAAACAATTAAAATTATAATCCTGATGTGGGGTGATTTTTCTTCTCTGCACTATTTTGCTGTTCGTGCACCAGTTGCAGCACCAACTACAGTCCCTCTCCAATGACCTGTGATCCACCTAACAGAGTGAACATCAACAGCTCAACGAAAATTTACTTCAGTTCACCCAATTCTTGGATAAACTCATTAAATTTCTCAGAAAGCTTCCAAGAGGATAAGTGGCAGCCCCGAATTTGATATTTATTTATGATTTGCTTGCCGTGTAATCACTAGGCTTAATTTCACATGCAAAGAGAACTTTTAGTTTCCAGAATTGTCATGTCTATTCAGAACATAAAAAATCCATCCTTTACATATAGCAATTAATTTATTGTTGATATTCACAGGGTTTTTGTTTTGTTTTTCTTTGTTTTTTTAACAGTGGCAAAGTTTCACATTTATTAAAGGTAGGGGGGAAAACTTGAAAGATAGGGGTAAAGTGTACTCTGCAGAACAAGCTTGGGCCAAGTAAAAATAGGAAAAAGTAAGAAAGAAAGAAACACGCATGCTATAGCATAGGGTAGGTTATTATGAAGAAACACAATAGCTGAAATTCAGAGGTTTTAAAAATAAAACCATCAATGGCAGCAAAGATTATAGACAATAATGAATTTTTGCACAATCTAAAGCCCAAAAGATATATAAGCACTGTTCTAGACAAGTGTACACACATTATCTTAACTATTACAGTTTCAAATACTACCCTTCCATTACAAATGTTACAAACAATATTTTCCTACCACTACAAACCCATAAAGTAGATTTAATCCCATTTTACTGATGAGAAAAGCAAAATTCAAGGTAAGTGAGACTTTGTAACAGAGATTATAAAACTGGCATGTGGTAAGCCAGAGTTTGAACCTGATGCAAATCAGCTCTCTGCTTTAACAGAGTGATCTAGGATAAAAGTTTCAACATCAAAGAGTATATAAATGTTTAGGTAGAAATATGTAATTTTCAGTATTATTGTATGGTGTCAAATCTTATGAAGTAAGATAAAAATACAGGAAAACCAAAGTGCTAAGATTTCACTGCAACTTGGCAGTCAATAATTCAAAATTGCTTGAAAAAAGAACATGTCCAAAGCAAACAGGAAATTCACCTAATGAAAAGGTACTGTGAAGTGGTGATGGCTAGATGTCTCTTCATTGTTCAATGCTTGGGTCTATAAGGCCAAAATAATATAAAACTACATGCAAAATAATGATGTGGATTGGTGTATCGTATTGAGCAACTACATATCTGGATAGTCAATGACTGAAGAAGACATTTTGCAGTCTTTTTTCTCCCTCTCCTTCAAATTCATGATGTCTATGTTCTTTAACAACGTAAGTGTAGGAATTCAGCTAGGCCTGATTATAGTAATTTGAGTTGTAACTACCACAGTTGTCCCTAAGTAACCCTGCTGTGTTTTTTCCACCTACTTTCCCAGCATATTATAAATATGACAAGACCGTTACAGTGGCATATGGAGTTTTATGACTCAGACCCTGGCAATGTCAGCCCCAGGAATGTGCTTGAAATAAAACAGGTAAATCAGCTTATCAAACATAGAAATCCTCTCTTTCAGATCCAAATTGTGAGGCTCCATCTGTCTTGCTGCCTCTCAACACACTCTTCCAAGCATGAACTGCTGCAATGAATTGCACTCTGCAACCCTAATCTATCTGCCTCTTTCTTTTGTCTTGCAGCACCAGCAGCCAGTTTCCACACTTGGACTGTGCTAACCCAGTGTAACAAGTAAGTCTAAGCCTGATGATTAACTCTTACAGCAAGTCCAAGGATGACTTCTTGGGCTATCTGGGTAACAAATCCTTGTTCTAACTCCACAGATTTTTGGGTTATATTTGGCCCAAACTGTTTTAGGTTGGAGAGGTAAGAGTAACAAGCAAGAAATTACTTTGGTTGTATGAATACTGTTCCTGTAACTGTATACACTATTCCTGTAACTGTAATAAACAAGCACATCTAATACCTATTCTGAGGTAAATGAGATACACCTGACAGGGTACAGTTATCTTTTTTTTAATAATTTTATTTAAAGAGAAAAAAACAAAACAGAATAAAGGGTAGCAACGATACAGTATTCCAAGGAAAAAAGGAAAAGAACAACAACAAAAAAACCTAAGAAATTATTACTTGACAAATTACATACTGACTTCTTGGAAATAGTTGTTAAAATTACAAAGTTAAAACATGTAAAGTAGACATTCAAACAGTGAGACTGTTAATGGTTCTGCTCCACGATCTGACAAAAACAGCAATATGGTCATCCATCTTACCCACTCAAATATACATGCAATTATATCAAAAGGGTAAAAATAAACACAACAAAACAGAGCAAAGAGGATCACAAGAAAGCAATATAAGAGACAAAAATTTCAAAACTAGACAATCAGAGATACTCACTCTCTATCATATTGACTCTTGTTTTCTTCCAAATAGTTGTCCATATTGTCACATACAGGGAATTCACATGAAACAACCTAGTATGGAATTGATCTGAGCAGGATGAGGAGGGCATTACAGGTCTTCAAGACCAGACATTCAGGAAGCCAAGAATGGCTGTCATAGTGTCTCTCATTCTCCTCAAAACAGCTCGCCATACCTTCATACGTGTTGAACTTAAACAAGGCAAAGCAAGCGAAGATCACTTTGAATAAAAAGTGATAGTTTTCCTGGACTTCACATCATGACATTATGGAATCAGCACTAGGTATTGTGGTGTCTCTTTTTCTTCAAAGTAGTTGTTCATTTCAACATGTGTTATATAGTTGGTTCTCGTAAACTGTTTATAAGCTCTACACATGCATGAGTCTCTACATATATATCTATCATTTCTGTATTAGCAGGACAAACAAAACAAAGCAAGATAAAACAAAACAATTCCTAGAAAAGCATGAGGCAGAAAAGTCACATAAAACCACAATACAAGGTGATCTACAATGGTTACCATGGTGTCTCAGCAGTGTATAACCACATTAATAAAAACGAAGCATTGGAGACATTATAAGACTTCAAAAGCAAGTAGTAATCAAACCAGAGTGGGTATCTTAGTGAATCTTGTCATCTTCAGTGTAATTGCCTATACATTTAGACTTGATGCTATCAATCATAACAGATTTAAATAAAATCAGTCAATACAAAGTAGCGATCTAACAAACCAGATTCAAATAAGATCAGTCATAATAAGACAGTGTAAGTTATAAAGGGCTTCAGATTAAGTTGATAGGAAAATTAGGGATGATTACCATAATATGTCCTCTTATTTTTGGGATAGCTGACCATGTCCTCAAGTCTAGTGTAAGCAGACAAACTGAAACAGCACGTAATCCATCCAAGCAGAGTGGTGAGAATAATGTAAGTTTTAAATCTTGTTACCCCATTAACAATATCATCTGCCTCCCTTTTTTAGACAATTCCTCCCCTTTCACTCCCATGGGGTGCACTGCTTGTTTTGGGTCCCACTGCCTCCCTATATAGAGCATCTCAATGGACCCTATCTCCTGATCTACTCTGCCTGTGTTTCCCTCTGTTACTATTTCAAGGCCCTCTGTACTAGAGATTATAGCCAATCTTCTCTGCCTCATTTCTGCTATTCTATTTTTCTGCCATTGATAGTCTATTTTTCTCTTCTACTCCACTGTCTGCCTCGTTCACTGAGGCCTCTCTGCCACTGTTCCTGAAATGCTCGTATCCTTGTTCTCTCTCCCTAGAATGTCCTTCAGTATTTTTTGTAGGGTTGGACTGGTAGTCACAAATTCTCCTAGTTCCTCTTTGTCATGGAAGCATCTTTTTTCTCCATTAATTTCTAGAGAGAGTTTTGCAGGATACATCAATCTGGGCTGGAGATTGTTCTCCTTCAGCGCTTGAATTACTTTACTCTAAGCTCTTCTTGACCTGATGGTCTGTGTTGAGAAGTCTGCCATGATTTTGATGGGTTTTCCTTTATAGGTGATCTGTTTCTTTTCTCTGATGGCTTTCAACATTCTGTTCTTATATTGAATTTCTGGGATCTTGATTATTATGTGTCTGGGTATAGCTTTGTTTGGGTTGTAGGTGGCTGGAGTTCTGTATGCTTCATACCTCTGCATATCATTTCTTTTTTCTATGCTTGGGAAATTTTCCTTAATAATTGCTGTGAATAGCCTTTGTAATTCCTCTGGTTTGATTCCTGCTTCTTCATTCACATACTTTATTCTTAACTTATAGATCCTCTTGTCATCTTCCAGTCTTTGTAGCTT